>WUQG02440042.1:0-13656 GCA_011317285.2 Androctonus mauritanicus
TTGTGTGTGTGTCACCTGCTACATTTTGCAGAAAACAGAACCAAAGAAGAATGAAACTTTTCTGCATTCTACATTTCTGCGCAGAAAAGTCTCGGTGTGTTCTAGGCTTTAAAGTACATTTTGAATTTCAAAGTTTAAATAAAAGGAAAACAATGATAATTTAAAAAATTAATATTATGTTAATATTGTTTATTAACAATAATTAATGAAAAATTTACAAAAATTACTACAAAATAATTTAAAAAAAAATAAAAATATTTGGAAATTAACAATCATAATTATTTTTATTATTAATAAATGTAAAGATATCTATAGAGAGTAATTTTAGTCATAAAACTAAAGGAACTAACTTAAAAAATGCACTAAATCTCTAAATGCTACTAAAATGCATTACAGAATTTGCATTACTTATTCAACATTGTCATGTATTTGTAATTGTTTTGTTGTTTTGTAATATCTATAATTGTTTTAATATGTAACTACTCATTAGTGATTGCGTAAAAATCATTATGTGATCAATAGATAGACTATGATCAACCTTATGCATGTTCCCAGTCTAATATATATTGCATTACATCATTCTAAGGTTCAAATCAATTAGTTCACCATTAAATAATGCAAATAATATAAAACATGAATAAAGTAACAGTACTAGTTGTCAAATCACAGTATTTTTGCCAATATTTTACATAAATCATTTAAAAATATTAATTCCATAATACTGATTTCGTTAATTATTATGTGTAAAAAGTTATCGCTGCAAGAAATGATATATTTTTTAACACAATTACTATAATAAATAATTTATTCAAATGATTTATTAATGCTTGTTATTTGATTATATGAATCAAATTTATTAGAAAATTTTATCAAAATGGATAAATGAGATATACTTTTTTGCTGTGAATGGAAATTTTAATATTCTTAAAAGCATGGCTAATGATTGAAAAACATGGTAAATGAACATGGATTTTATATCATTTTCCAATTATTGATTACTAAGTAGCAGATATTCCAGAATCCTCATGGGCTAGCTACAAATAGCAAGATCAGTCAGTTATGTGGATGAAAAATAGAAATTAACAGACAGAACATGGATTCCTCCTAGAAAAAATTTTAAAATAATCTGTCTATACATTTTATAAAATGAAATCTCTTAATGAATTATGAGCTTTGATGGTGATCTTCATTCTCATTATGATTAAATAAATGTATATAATAATACAAAAACAAGCTAGACTAACTTGTCTAATTTAACAAATAAACCAGTTCAACAATAAGTTACTAATCCAGATAAATACATAGTCCTCAAGTTACAAAAATAATTTGTATGAAACTTTTGTTTATAACTCAGATACTGATATTATTTGACTCTGAAAAGTACTGAAATAATTTTATACATTATATTTTGTAATACATTTCACAATTGGATCAATTAAAAGTTTATTATTTCACAGGTTTCAAAAAAATTTTGTTTATTGAGTAAGAATTTTTTGGTGTAATCTCTACCATCTTGAAATACTGCCATAATAGCTTGACTAATTGTATAATTTTATGTAGCAGAATTCTTTAGCAGTCAATATTGTCATATTGTTTAAAATTATGAGAGCTTTTGAAATTTTGTGAAATTTGAAATTTTATGTTCATAAGTACAAATGTTTGTAACTCAAGAAGCACCTGTACTGGAATGAAGTGTCTTAATATAGTAGATATTTTAATTGATAATGAAAATTTAAAAATTACAATACTTGAGCTGCTTTTTATTTAAAATCAAGTTGGATTTGTCTTAAGCAAGGATCTGGAAATAAAATTATGCAAAGTAAGTATTTACAGGTTACCATTTTTGCTGTTAACACCAACACCACCTAAAAATAGCTAACAGAAACTATTGTGTACCTTGGTTTATTATATGGAATTATATTTTCTCTAAAAAAGTATAATTTATCTTTTGTCATAAATTTATTTAAAGGGTTTTTTTCTTTTATTTTCCAAAAATCCTAACATAATTCAGCCTAACTAGAGATTGTTAGCTAAATAATCCTAAACTAGCTAAATTTTATCCCTTGTGAACTATTTTAGAATTAAACTACTAATTTAATAATCATTTATTAATTTTGCTATGTTATGGATACTAAATACATATTCTAGGCATTCTATATAAACATGTGATGGAGATCTACATCACATTATGTGCTTTTATATATGATGAAAGATACACACTTGTTAGAAGTAGTTGAAGAGAGAACCATAGGAAGCCAAAAACATTATCACACGATATTAGTATCTCTGTTTATTTACTAATAATAAATTGTTGTTTTCTTGTTTAAAGAGTTTTTTGAATTATCAGTGTTTCTTCATGAGCAGTGAAACCTGAAAGATTAAGATTATGAATCCGAATAGTTTTTAACTTATGATAGAATTTGGTTTAAGAAATTTGAAACCCCTCTGTCATAGATCAAAAATAGTCAAAATTTATGGATTTTTCACTACTAATGTTTACTAGAACACTACATATAATCTTAATAAACATAAAAAATCACAAAACTACAAGAATCAGACACAAAAAAAGATGCTTTCCATATATCAGACCATTGGATCAAGGAATCACATCCAGGTAAATTGCATTGACCAATAGCAGAATTTATCAATGATATTGTCATAAGTCAAGGACTACCTTTTGTGTATATTTTCATTCCAAATAGAACATGCATAAAATATAAGAATTAAATTCAATATTTGAAATAATATATTAAAATTATAAAAATGCTGAAGTTAATTTGAACACACAAATAATAAAATACTAGATATACATTACAATTTGTAATAATCAAAATATGAATGTTGTTTTGTTTCTGTTACATTTTACCGAAAAATGGGAGAAACATATACTATACTACTTTTTAACAGGGAAGAAACATGTTTATAATTCAAGATACACCATAAAAACTGTAGATATAATATCGGTATTGTAGCTCATAAATATTCCAATTAGATAAACATGTAAATCTTATAATAAATTTATTTAATTAATCCTCTCAACTGCATTTGAGTACAACATACCATTCTATTGCTTGTAGCAATAGTTGTGTTAAGAGAGACCTTGAAATTATTTTGAATGAGAATCTAGTAAAACTTTTTATTTTTGTAATAAATATTCATATGCAGATAGTCCCTGACTTAGATATAATCACTTTATTGTCATTTGTATATATGACTATGATGTATTCGATATACCCAATTCAGACAAATACAAATTTATGCAAAATTGTGTACTGGTAGCATCTATTTTGAATCTGATTCTATTAGCTTGATGTCTAATATGATACTGCATAATGTTATAATGTATAATGGTAGCAATAAATAAATATATGTTATTTTCAACTTGCAACTTTAGTTAGGTTGAATCAAATATTTTAAATCAAGGATTATCTATATTCAATAATATTTCAATTATTATCTAGTCTACTCTTGTATTTGAAGATACTGAATGTCAGTTGATCCTTACCTTATTTATCTATTAATATCTTGAATTATTTTAATTGTTTCTCTAAAATATTTCCTAAAGCGAATAAAAGTATATACACAACTTGTGAATTGTTTAGCTGCTAGGCATTTAATGTCAATTAGTCTAGCATTTTCACACGGGCACGGCACTATAAATATCCTGATGGTAGGTAAATTGTTTATAATTTATTGTACTGTTAGTTTTTTAAAATAGCCTTCAAAGAAATATGAATCTTAGATTTGTTATAAATTTTAAAAGAATTTGGAAGATAAGTTTTCATCAATATAACTTAACTTTTTAAATAAATATTATAATGAAATTATTTTATTAAAATATAGGTTTCCATGGAATAAATTGAGACCTCTATTTCGACGTAAATTAGAAATTGTCTTGAATGATTTTTATGAAACTTGTCCAGCAGATAATTTACCTATACTTCCTAATGTTGAAGCTTTTAAATATGAAGTCATGCGTAGTAAATTAATGGAAGCTCTGGATTCTTTTCAAAGGTATAATTTTTTTCTATTCTTTTTTTTAACTTAAACTGTCTTAAAACTTATTCTTTTGAGATTATAATACAGGTAGTTTCCAACTTCGTAAGTTAATTCATTGCTGGAGCATGTTTGTAAAGGAAGAACTTGTAAAACATTTATTTCACATAGATATAATATTCAAAATGGATTGTATTGTCAACAATAAAATTTGACCGTAATAATATTAAAAGCCAATAGAAAAAAATTCGATTTAAAAAAATACTTGTTCATCTAAAGAAATGAAAACATAATCTTGAAAATCAAATAAATTATTATAACTAGTAAACCATTGCAGCTATACCAGCAATAAAAGAATACAGTATATTTGTGATTAGTGAATGATTTTAATACAATAATTTAATGATTTCCAAATTTAATCTAATTATTAGATAAAATTTATTTATTATTAACAATGTTTTGTCTTATTAATTAAAAAAATAATTATAAAAATTAATTGTAAAATTTTCAGGTTCACTGGAAAGAGAATTACTGTTTAAGTTATGTGAAACACTTACTAATGATGCTGGAATATATAATTGATCATAAGAAAAATACATTTTTTTTTTTTTTTTTTTTTTAAATAAACTCCATCTGAATCCAAAGATTGGTCTTAAGTCTTAATTATTATGATTCCAAATGCTGATTTCACTGGAAACTATTTTATTTGGCATTTAAATGGAAAATCATAATCACTTGACTTAAGAATTATGAAAATTAAAGCATATTTACCAGTTTCCCACACACTGATTGATTCTATACAAATCATTTTCTCAGTGATTAATTTAGAGCCATTGTACAGTTGATTTGCTGATGGCTTATTTTCTTAGCAACATTTAGTCACTTCACATTTTAAATCTAATTGAGGAAGAGGAATCCCAGAAGTTTGTATTGAATCTAAATACTCTATTGGGACTGTAAATTATTTGAATCTAAATACTCTATTGGGACTGTAAGAAATTACAATCCCAATAGAGTATTACTTCTATTATAGCAATCTATAAAACTATGTCTTGAATATTTTACTGGTTTGACTCTGATCTTTTTGTGAATGTTGACCTATAGGTTGACCTCTTTTTTTTGGTACTATTTTTACCAGACTTTACAAAGTTAAAAATTGCTCTAAATCATTCATACAATTTATCTTTGTATTTTTCATGTCCATTACTCTACTCTTCTCTAGTCAAATCAATGATCAATTTACAGGTGACATCTATTTCTGTTTATATTATGTAGAGAAATATCATCATTGGCATAATGTTCATCACAAATGTTTTCACCAGTAGAACTGCCAGTTTTTGCCAAGTGTTTATAAATTGTTATCTTGACTAAAGGAGAATCTCTTAGAAAAATTTAGAGAGGAATATATTTTGGTAGTTCGTTTGGTGTGAGCTGTCAACCAAGGCAAATGGATGGGATGATGTCTGTAATTAGACTAACAATCAACTACTCACTCACTGCCAGTGAATTTCCCGAAAGTCATTTGATGAAACTATCCACTGGTAAATAGGGCAAATGATTATACAGGTTAGAAAAGGAATATTCAATTTTATTTTCTTGCACAAGAAATAGCATGGTGTTACAAACATTGTTAATTAAAAAAAAAAAAGATACATTAAAATGGAAAATTTTGTACAATTATCAATTTTGTTATTTTTAGTACTATATATCCTTCTCAACTATTAAATTATATATAATTATTGTCTGAGAAATAAGATAATGATTTCACTTAATCTACCAGAAAACAAACATTCCAGACAGACACATAGTACTATCAATCAAATAAGTTAAAGTTTTGCTGATATTTGAATTTTTTAATATTTTTTTAGAATGATTATTCTAAAAAAATATTTTAATGGTCACAAACTTTAAGTGCAACTCATGGAAATTAAAATCAAAAAGATTTATAAAGTTTCATTGAGTAATCTTTGAGATATTTCAGTCTAAAGTTGTACATGACACTAATGAGGATAAATAAATTATATAGATAAAGAAATTGCCCTACAAATGTTAAAGAATTTTTATTCTTCATATCATTGACAGATGAAGAGATGAGTTTTTATATAGATAAACTACTGCCTTAGACATAATCCAGAAATGAAAGTTATATGCATAATTATCTGATGAAACCATGGCATCCACAGAAGTGCTTCTGCTTCATAATTTGCCATCTTGATTTTTCAATTTGTAATGGACTCTTCACCATTTGTTACAAACCCATAGTACTCTGTTGTATAACTGTGTATTTAGTTTGAAATGGTGTATTTATAAATGTTTAGTATTATTACAATTAATATTTATAATTTTGATTTTGTCAATACTTCTTATTTGAAAAATTCTTGTATCGAGGAACTTGGAAAATGGGAATTCATAAACCAAGAACTACCTGTGTGTCTAAATATTAAATTATTTTTGAATTATTCAAAAATTTAAAGATATGAAGTTTGTTTTTTTACAAATTTATTTTTTTATAATGGGTCATCATTTAATAGAGAATATTCTTTTTCAATTTTTATATTCCATAACTTGTTACAAGAGAGTGAATCTCTTTTTTATTTTAAAAATATGCAATTGTAATTAATTTTTATTAACTTCTTTGTTAATTAATTACATGTATAAATTTTTAATATTTTTTCTTTTAATTGAATTATGAATTTTATGGAAATATTCCTTCTGTTTGACTTTGAGTTTTTGAATTTAAAAATCAGCTAGAGATTAATGAATACTTGGTATTAAAAAATTTGATTATTGATAAGTAAAGATCAACAAAACAATAGTAATTCAGTGATTCAATAGTGATCAGCAATGGTTAAACAATGATTTATATATAAAAAATGAAAACAGTCTTTAAAATTAAGCAAATAATAATAATAAATTATTTATCATACAAATGTTAAATTTTTCATCATCATAGATGAGTAGATGAACTTTTAGACAGAGGAACTATTGCCTTAGGCACAATCCAAGAATGAGAGTATTAATGTTCCAATGAAACCATAGTGACTAGATGATGTGCTACATCCACTTTCAAGAATGTTGTTTTTTTTTTTTTTCCATTTCATAGCAGACAATAGTGTCTGCAAGGAATTCATTAGTACTATATTATATAGATATGTATGTGGTTTGAAATGCCATATTTATGAATGTTTTAGCATTTATTTATTGCAATTAATATTCATATTTTTGATTTTTTTTGATATTTCATAGTTGAAAACTTATAAACTTGGTATCTCTGGAAGTGAAAACAACCTGTATATAATTTTTCATACACACATATACACATATTATTGATATATAAAGAAAAATCACAATTATGTCAAAAATTATCCCATCAATAGAACCTGGCATATTTTACAGAAAGCCTACTTTAAAATCTGAAAATTTTAGGAAGGAATCCAGAACTTGTGTTTATTATGATGAAATTTTTATTTTCACTGTTATCAAATATTAGCACTCTGAAGTGTTTGTTGTTTATTTCATTCTGGTTTCTCCTTTTCTTTCCTCTGTGTTTTGTCTAGGAGTCTTGAAGAGGAACAGATTGTTGCTCATTTTGATTTCTATATTGAATCAAACTGAAAATATAGTATTAATTTTAGTATAAGTTAATATTTTTTTCAAAAAAATCAAAAATGAAAAGTATAGGAAGCTTTTTTAATTTGATCCTCTGAATTATATGATCATTTAAAAAGCAAAAATTTTAGCAGAAAACTGAAGTTTACCCTTTTTATAACATTCTGCTACATAATAAGCATAATATATTTACAAAATATTTTCTGTTGAATCATTGAGATTTTTCATATACAAGTAGTCCTTGACTTATGATAGGATTCTCTTCAAACCCCACCATTGTTAGCCAGAATATTTGTAAGTTGGAAATGCTGAAAATTTATGGATTATCTACTGCCAATATTATTACATTCCACTTTATTGTAATAAACTGAACAAATATAAAAATACTAGAACCAGACACAAAAAGATGCTCTTTGAATATTTTTTTTATGTCGGAATTGAATCCTTTATCAGTTACATAGACTATTCACAGAAATTATCAATGACATCGTTGTTGTAAATATGAGTGGTCATGAGACAAGGACTACTTGAGTATAAAATATGATTGATATTAATAAATAAAAATATTTTAATTTTAGACAGTTTATTGCAAAATCATATTGATTATCTATAAGAATATTAAAAATGCTGCTGCATAACATTTATTGATGCTTGTGACATGATGCAAACATAACTATCCTCAATATTTTGATCAAATACAAAAACATATATATTTTGCAATTTATAAGAGAGAAATTGGTATAAGAGAGAAATTTTATAGCTAACAAATAAGGTGATTATTCATATTTTTTCCTTTTGGAATACAGACTTTTAAGTCAGAAATTTTAGTTCATTAATTGATTTTCCTCTTAGATATGATGAAATTTTGTTTTTTGGTTCATTTAATTTCGTTTTGATTTTTAATGATTTTTTGCTAAAATATATTTATATTGTAAAATGGTTTTATGCTTTATTTTAAAAAGCATTTGTTGTTATTCAAATGGATATAAATAGTAATTGAAACAAAATACATGCATAATTATAATGCAGTCTTTGTTTTCCACATTAGCAAACTTTATATTTAAAATAGATAATAAAAAAGTTTAAAGTTTTGAAGATATGCTTATAATGACACAACATAACACTTTTGAACTTGAAATTAGAACAAATCTTCAATTGAATTAACAGTGAAGTGACACTGTAATTAAATGTATTTATAAACTAGTAAATAAATAAAATCAAACAAGTTAAACAAAAATATAAATACAAAATAAAAGAAAGAGCAAATACAATATTTTCAAATAAAATTGAAAAGAAACATCCATAGATGTGGAAAAGATGGCCCAAGCAAAATGATTTCCATGTCTGTATAAAATTATTATTAAATTGTACAGGGATCCAATGAATAATTGCATACATGTCTTAATATTCATTGAAATGCACTTGTTCAAAATCAAATAAATTGCTAAATATTTCAAATGAATAAAAGAAATAAAAATTGCCATCTTCATCTACATTTTCTTTCCTCACAGGTGATATTTCACTTTTATTGTCATCACGTTTTAGAATATTTATTTATATTTAAATTAAATCTTAAGTTTACATTTTTTGCTATTTCTGCTCAATTGTTTTTAGTCATGAAATTTTCATTACAGAATATTTGTTCTACTAGAAAATTTTATTATTTTCTGCCAATTATGAAGTATTTCAAAAGTTGTGCTTATCTACTTACAAAGGTGTATGTTGTTTTGAAGTATTATTTATTTTTATGACAAGTATTTTAAGAAAGTAGTAGTAAAATATATTTAATAAAGTAAATATTTAATAAAATATATATTTATTATCCATAGATTGTTCTAGAAGTATTTTCCTGTACATCTAGTCACATTTTTTCACTGGCACTTTTACAGATGGAACATGACATCTCTTTAGAATCCAGTATATTTTAAAATTCAGCACTTTCCAATCCCCAAAGGTGCCAAATTTAAGAGAGCTTGCTGTTTAAGCATAAAACATAAAAGTATTAAACATTTTTTGAATTAACACAGTTTATATAAAACATTGTGACTTTAGTAGCATTTAGAGAAAAATATTTTTTTACCAGATACCATTGCTAGGAAACAGAATTGCAAAAGAATTAATTATATGTTTGCATCCTGTATTATTTCAATGTATTCATCCATGAGGGTCCACTTGGGTGTGTATATAATTTATTTGCATAAACAGTATTGTATACATTTATTTTTATACTTATATAAAATATTCTCATTTTTTTTAAGTCAGATTTACCTAAATTGAGGAAATTTTGTAATACCAAGATGATTAATAAAAGAAGAGAAGAAAATACATATTATGATAACCAAAATATCAAACAAAAAATCATTACAAATTAATTTAAAAATAAGTGAAATTTGCAATTAAGACATTGCTGCCCAAGAGGGTTACATATATAGGTTGTTGCCATTGACGGATGTTTTACGATAGTTTTCAATGTTTTTGTCATTTCACACAAATCAGTTTGGCCGCTTTGTGGTTGATTTAAAAAGTTTGATTTTTTTTAATCATATAATGAAACAGAAATGACTCATATATTATATTTCATAAATTTGTAATTAATTATTTAAAGATAATAAGTGTACATGATTACAATAACAACAAAACTTGAAGAAATCTGTGATATTTAAGAATTTTTGAAGATTTTATTTTAATTGTAAGTAATCATTTTTTTACTCAGAATGTACTAAATCATATATGATAAATAATTAATAACTGTTAAATGCAGATTGAATGAAATTTCATAAAGATTTCACACATTTCACAATATTATAAGTTTACTATTTGTTAGAAAAAAAATTATAAAAAAAATTGAATTTTTGATACTAGAGAGCTTGCATTAAACTATATATAAAGATATCAATGCCACAACTACAGATACACTAATGCAAAAATTGCATGGAAACTGTCAAAACAGTAAAACAATAAATTCAAAAACTAGCATAAGACTGCAGAAATTATTTTATAAATGTTTTCAACCCTGTTCTTTCAGGGTCATCATCAGGTCTAATACAAACCGTTACAAGATAAACATATATTTATAAGATTAGAATTTCTACCCTCACCATTTATACATGCTTGGTGAAAAAGTGATATTGGTACATTCATATTTAATTATATTTTTGTAAAAACATATCCAAGTGATTGTCTAAAGTAGAATTGATATTTGACTCAGATTTAAATAACCAAAATATTTAATAGACTTTTAATATCAGTTGAGAATCTTTTTAAAAATCCTTTATATGGTTTGGTTATTTCAATCTGAGTCAAACTTCAACTCCTCTTTAGACACTCTCGTAGATGTGTGTTTACAATTGTACATAAATGTATTGTATGTCCATCTTTTCACTATATGTGTGTGAACAGGAGAGAAGAAATTCTACTTTTATAAATATATATTTATCTTGTAATGATTTGTATTAGACCTGATGAGCCCAAAGGAGGGTTGAAAACATTGGTCAAATAAAATAATTTCTGCAGTCTTGTGTTAGTTTTTGAATTTACTGCTTTACAGTAATGCAGAAGCAGAGAGATACAAAGATATGTCAATATGGTTTTAAATATACCTGTATGACATGGTTTTGGATGGCAAGTATAACTTTTAATCTTCCATAGGTTATATGGAACTGGGTAACAATGTGTTTTAAACAAATTTTAACCAATGAAGCTTCATCTGTTGACTAAAAATTAAATTAGAATTGTAATATTTATTTGAAAATAAAACTTATTCTGATTCAGTCGAACCAGGAATCTTTTGAATAAATCCTAACTGCTGCATAATCAGGACACCAGGCAAGTTTCCTTTTCAGATAACTGATTGAAGAAAGATCAGTTAAGTTATCAGCATATGTCTTTAATTAAAAAAAATATTAATAAAAAAATGGTTATGCATAGAAATCATATGTTTTGATTAATTTATAATAAGCAAAAATATACTACCATTTAAAGATCACATTTAATATTTAATATTGGATCAGTAAAAGATATGCAGTCCAATATTACTCATTATTACATTCAAAATCATATTTAAGAACATAAATGGGATGTAACCAACTTCTCTTATAAAACTGCTCTAGATGAGGTTTTTGCTACCCATGTTGAAAATATCCTTTGGAAAGATGTGCAAATCATTGATAATGACTTGTATAACACATCAATTGACTTTAATCTAGCAACTGCTAGCTGTCGATTTATTTGTCAGTCATATGCGCAATTGTTCTAGCCTATTAGATCAACCTATACTTACAGATTTGAATGTATTAGCTTATACAGCTGCTTATTTTTTACTCATCACTATACTTGAATACATAAATCAACAGATACATCTTTTAAAAAAAAGTTTATGACCCTCCTGTTTTGGCTATATAATTTTCTAAGAGAGCTATATGCTTCAGGACTTTGGGTGGAGGCATTTTCAAGGAATGATTGAGGGCCACTTATCCATTCAAGTTGTCTGACACATTCCCTTACATGCCATAAATATCATTATACATCAATACTATTGTGGCAAACTACTGCAGAAATTAGAAACTGGAGATTTTTTGGCTTTATTTATGTAAACATCATTATAAATATATGTCACAACAGTGTGCCATCTAGGACATAAAATTATTTAAAATAGCAATAAAGTGAATGATTTTTATACAATTTATTGATTTTTTTTGTATCATTTTAGGTTTTATATACCTATTTTAAGTATTTTGTGATTATTTACAGGTAATTTTCTTTTTGAGATTTAAAGTTAGTAGTAATTATGTGGATAAATCACATATCTGTTTGGCTTATTGACTTGAAGATTTTGTTGGGTCAAAATATTAATATATTGCTATGAAATTTTTAAGATACACTTAGAACATATCAGATGAAATTGATGTGTAAGGAGGCTAGCAATTCCTAGTTTAAAGAAAAATGATATACTTTAATTGGTACTTACTAGGGAAGTATCTACAAACCATGTAAATTTAGAATAAAACTATAAAATTTAATACTTATATTAAATCAAGGCTACAATGCCATCATCTTGTTAATAACTTTTAAATTTTGGCTAAGGTGGTGCCATCTAATAATAAGAGACTGTAATTTAAATCAATTTTTCTGAAATAAAATTTTGTCACCATATTGGAATTGAAGAGCTATCTTTGGGATAGTGCCCCCAATATCTTACCAGTTAGTCTACTGTGGCTCTGGCAGAATTCTGGATTATTAAAAAAGTTATTAACTCAACAGATGGTAAATTGCAATGTGTCAATTAGAATATAATTAAAGACACCATAACCTTGTTTTAATATAATTATTAAAATTTATGGTTTAATTCTAAATTATTACACTAGAGGTTAATTTTGCTTAGAATATTTGAAGATATTCTCTTAATTGACTCAAGTCAGATGATAAATTCTAATTGAAACTAAGTCTGTCTGTTCAGGTTTATCATGAGGACTCGTAGCTACATAGATAGTCCATCTCGGAACACTATTATTGGCCTAGTCCAATAAATTTTCAAATTAAACATTACATAAGCTTCCCGAAATGGAATTCTGCCAGATGCCATGATAGTCTAACTGGTAAGGTATTAGTATGCTATCCCAAACATCCTGGTTTGATTCTTGTGCAGTGGTAAAATTTTATTTCAAGAAAATTAGTTTAAACTATAGTCTAATTATTAATTAATAGATGGCACTTCGTTAGTCCAAATTTAAAAATTAATTATTAATTCAACAGATGGAAACACCATCTGTTGAATTAATAATTAACAGCCTTGATTTGATATAATTAAAATTTACAGTTTAATTCTAAATCATTACAATAGGGATTAATTTGACTTAGAATATTTGGTTTGTAAAGATGGCATATTTATAATACACCAAAAGCATCTTATACAAGTTCCTGCTTTACAAAAGTTTGCTTAATGCCATTTTGCTTTTACAAAAGACCTATGTTAGTACTTGTTCTTTCCAACTGAAAGAAATCAAAGGGGATTTTCAATTTTACAACAAAAGAAGTCAGTTGGATAGCCACATG
>WUQG02440053.1:0-13655 GCA_011317285.2 Androctonus mauritanicus
AATAATAGATGGCACCACCTTAGTCCAAATTTAATTAATTATTAATCCAATAGATGGTGGCATCGAAGTACAAATTTAAAATAATAATTATTAATTGACAGTTAATTCAAAATTTAATCACTAGGGGAGTTAATGCTGATTAGGATATTTCGATCTTTAAATTCTAAACAGCATCTTTTTCTTTATAAAATATAAATATTCATTTATTATTTTATGAAAATTGGTTATTGATCATACAATTTAATAAATTTATTGTTATATTTTGATAATATTAAACAAATTAATCCATTTAATTTGAGATTTTGTGTTTTAATAAAAGCATTGTCATTTTATATTAGTACTTTTATTTGATATTAAATGAATAATTATAAAATAAATTTCATTTAGAATTTTTCTCTTTTCAGTCTTATTACTTAGTAAGTTATGATTTAATATCTTTAGTTTTTGAACTAACATAGGAAACTCCAGCAGTTTAAATATCATAGAAGTAAAATTCCTAACTATTAGTGTGAAAAAGTTCTGTTTGCAGTTGGAAAACTTTACAAATTTACTAGTGTAATCACATTTTATCTTGGCATTTTTCCTCAATAAAATGAATTTAGAGAGGAGATTCTCATTAAATTGCCTAATAATAAACTGTAAAGGCATTTATTTGATTCAAATATCATTTATAATTTTTCAACTCAACCATTTTATTCTAAATAGTTATAATAAATTAAAAATTCTCATTTTTTAAATTATTAATAATTATTATTCCAAATCTACTCTACAATATTCTTTTTTTACTGGAATTTTCCATCTTTAATGATTTTCATGTATATACAACATTTTTTGATAAGAATAAAAATATTTATTCATGTTTTTAATTTTATTGTACTAATAGTATTCTACTAATAGTAGGAAAGTGATTTTATTGTACATTGGTATAATATAAAATTCATGTAATGATACACTATTAGTATTTTATAGGTTAAATATTTTCATTACTTTAATTTGAACAAAATTTTAAATAACTTCGATATTAAAGTTTTGCATTATTTTTAATAAATTTCATTACTTTTCGTATATTCAGTTTTCTGTCAGTTTATTTGTAAAATATTTCAAGGGAAGACATTGTAGAGTATTTAAACTTCAGTGTATTGTTTGCCAAGCTATTTGCCTGTTATCTTTTGAAATTAATAATAGTCCTATCAGGGCTGGCTCAACATATGATCGAATGGAGCACCCGCTCAGGGCACTGATATTTAAGAATTGTCAAAAGACATATTTTATGTTTTATTATTATTTTTATTGTAAGACATAATTATTTTTTACATATAATTTAAACAGTGAGCAGACTGCAATATTTTTATGAAGTTATTTATTTTTCAAAATTGATGATTTGAGGGGCCACAACAAAAATTTTCTCTCGAGGCGCTAAAAGTTCTAGAGCCAGTACTAAGTCCTATTACAAGATGATTCTAAAATTATAAATTATGCTATCATATTAGAAATATTTGTTGTTACACACATTTGGTTCTTTTTATATTCGCTGATTAAATTGAATGTGTCAGATTTTATTTCATATAGTTAAAAGAAAATTCTTCGTACAAAATATATGAATCCTATAAATTTAATAATTTGTTTCCATCTTTGTAATATTTTTATAATTTCATTTTCATGTATTGTTCAATAAAATATATATTTTAATCTTATTTTTAGGTGGTTATACAACTGGAAAACAAGAATTAATTGATCTCCTTCGCCAAAGAGCTAGACCTTATCTTTTTTCTAATTCTCTACCACCACCTGTTGTAGCTTGTGCTAGTAAAGTAAAAATCTAATTTAATATTAATAATATAATAAATTGAAAATATATGATAATTATGATTATTTCTTTTTAGGTTTTTGATATTCTCTTAACCAGTTCACATCTGACAGAAAAAGTAGCAAAAAATACAGAGTTATTTAGATCTGAAATGAAGAAAAGTGGATTCAGTATAGCTGTAATTAATTGAATGACTTTTTTTTTTACTTTTATCAATGATTATATATAATTATTTTAATATCAATCTAAAATTAATAGGGAGATAACCATCCAATTTGCCCAATAATGTTAGGTGATGCTAAACTAGCTTCAGTATTTGCGGATGAAATGTTGCGTAAGTAACAAATAAATAATTTATTTTTGTAAGAAAATCTATTATTAAATTTTAATATTTTGACATTTCTGAAATGACAGATGATATTTTTTATGATAGTTCAGAATAAAATTGATTTATATATTTAAAAATTAATCAGTTAAGTATAATAATGCTTCTGACAGAAGGTTATTCAAATCTGTGGTTTGTACATTGACATTTAGCTTCATGTTTTATTTGTCTTGATTTTGTTTATTCAATGCAGTCATCTTTAATTGCTATAAATTTTATTATAAAATGTAATAATGAATTTGAAATTTTAAAGAAATTCCAAAATTTTTTCTCAAAAATGACAATAAAGATTTATATGGAGAGAAAATATTTCCAAATAGAAAAAATTTCATATGATTTTGATATTCGGAATCAAAAATAAACTATTATAAAATAGTGATATGCAGAGGAAGGTAATTTCTGCATAAGTCTTTTATTCTTTAATCCATAGATAATATAATTTTTAAAATTTTATTTTAGTTTTGTAAAATTAAAATATTTAAGATTTAAAAGTTAAATGTTAGATTTAAACGACTTCAAATAAACATGATTTTGTAATTTTTGTTATTTGTAAGTGCCTGATGAGGATGTTAAAATACGTCGAAAGCGTTTGCCAAATAAAAAGCAAAGTTTTCTTATACCATACTGCAGTTAGAGCTTGTTTATTTGAAGTCGTTAGTAATTGGTTTTTTGCAGTCTTGAAGAATTGATTGAGTTTAATATGTAAAATCAGAAACTATCTGTATATTAATAAGTCATTTGATATATTCAATGTGAATTTTACAATTTTTGTTTTGAGAAATGTGGGATTTTTCATAAAAAAAAAGCAAAACAGTTTTTACAAAGAAAATTCTCAATATTATTACATAAAATTCTTAAACTTTGCTGTCATTTATATTCACAAGAACCTAAATTCAATTCAATAATGCACACATTTATTTAGAAACCAAACTATAATGTAGAAAACTTAAATTCAAACTTGTTCTTGTAGTGTAGAATATCACATAAATTAGTATTTGAAGCTATGAAGTTATAAAACTGACTAAAAGAAAGAAGGAAATTGCAGATATTTTTCATAAATTAATATATTATAAATTCTGACAAAATAAATAGCAAAAAGACTGTGCTAAGAAAATAATTTCAAAATGAAAGGAAAATGTTTGTCATGGCAGAATAAGTGATGTCTGATTCAGTTATATAATATTGATTAGAAAAGAGCTAAAACAATACAAAAATGGTAAATATTTCAAAAATTATCACAAGTATCACACTTTATTTAGCTAAGAAAGATTAATAAGTAAAGCATTTTCTAAAAAATAACAAAAATATAATCTTGTTAAATAGGTATATGCTATAAATGCAGAGATTCATTAACAAAGCAATAATAGAAAGAAAAATTATTTATACTGAAAATTCAATTAATCATTAATTATTAAATTTAATAGTTTTTTGGAAATGAACACAGCATTCCTATTGTAATTAAGACTCAACAAAATTGACATTTTGGCACATATTCTGCATCCACTTGTTGTGAAAGTGTTAATTAAATGAATAATGCTTTTAAACTTCCTCTTCAAGCACTGAACAGCAGAATAAACTTTTATCTAATATTTTTTATTGATATGAACTTTTTCAGTACTATATGTACCATCATCAGGTATAAAATAACAAAGAATCGAACAAAAATGGAATAGAACATTACAAAATAAAATCTATGTTAAGTTGCCATAGTAACAAAGAATATTAGGTTCGCACTCAGCGGGTTACCATTATAAAAGTCTGTAATAAAAATGATTTTGCACATTGGACATAAACATTTCTAAACGTATTAAGTCAGTCTCTCATATCATTACCAATTAAACTCTTCTAAGGTGCTCTCTATTTAATAGGTATTTCCATGGGTCGGGTACCTCTTTCGCTAGGTGGTAGTTAAGGGGTTTCTCATTCCTTTTGCTTTCATATATCTCCATGGCTTCCGCTAAAACTGCGTGCTTCTCCTTTTTCAAAGGCCTAACTACCTTTGCCGCTTTCCAATCGACTAATATGTCTCCTCCATAGGCCGCTGTTGCTAACGCTGTTGATGTCTTGCCTCTTACTATGTATTTCTTATGCTCTGAAAGGCGCTGGTCAAGTGTCCTGGAAGTGACCCCTACATAGACAGCTTCTTCTCCTGAGGTATTGTATTAGACACCCAGTACATCTTTTTTCTGGTGGTAGTATTTGTTTTTATACTGAAAATATGAGGTGTAACAAACAAAGTGTGCCAGTTCTTGTAGGAGTTTCGTGTTAGTAACTGTCTGCATGTTCTCAGTAAAGAACCAATATAATATGGAGCAGGCGGCAGGGATTTCAATTGACAGGTACAGCGACTCAAAATCATACATCGTCGTGATAGAATTTACTCTCGTTGTCAATCTGGTCAGGCTTAAACATAAATATTTTGATAGAGGCCTTAGAGTTGGAAAGACACAGAGAACAAAAAAATACCATCAATGATAAACTACAAATAGAGCTCTCAGTTGCATGGCACTATGCTATCCACCACTGAAATTATATTAAAGAATAAAGGTTCCCCTGACTTATCTGCAGTGATCATGCCACATTATTAGATCTGTTTATTTCTTGTTGTAATTTTTATATGATATTTATATATTTATTGGTTTACTTTGAGTGATTATATATCTTAGCACTAGGCATAGTTGCCTAGTTACTGTATTTTGGTAAATTTTGTTTGTAGTTTGTAATCGTGTATATATTCGAAGTTCTTTTTCGATTGTTTTGAATTTGTACGCTGAAGATAGTCGAGGCTTAATTGACTGAAAGTATTACAATATTTTAATAAATAATTTATTAACACGACTGCTTTGAGTGCTGTTTTATATCACATAAGTTAGTGTTTTAGCAGTTTCTTATGATAGCTTATTTCTTTATTTTATTTAAAGGAAGTTTCCTTTTTTGGCCATTTATATGCATTCAACTGAATTTTGGCATCTAGAATTTCCTTAATCAATAATCCTTTATTTTTTTGTCTGAGCACTTTTCTAATTTGTCTTCTATTTTAATATTTAACAAATAAAATAAGAAGTATATTTAAAATGAACATCATGCCCATTTCGGTTTTTGTTTTATTAGCTTTTGATCTATTTTCATATTAAATATTCATTTTTACTTAACAGAATAGAAATCCATTAATATTTAATTACTATATAAGTAATAAATATTGATTAGATTTTTGCATCTATTTTAATTTATAAGGCATTTATTATCACTATCAACATATTGAATATGTCTTTGAAGAAAAACAATGTATTTCTGAAGTGTTATCATTTGCAATATAAAATCAAATGTTTTAGAAAAATATGTTTTGGATATTTTTCTTATATATGATGCAAAAATTATAAAATATTAATAAAGAATATTTACAGAATATTTCCTTATTTCAAGCAAATACATATTATTCTAACAGAATGTTGTGTTGTAATTATTAATTAAATGCCTAAAAATTCTAATTTTTTATATTTAATAATTTCCTCCCACTAATTTGCATATTATTTAAATATTTGAGAAATGATGAGAATTCATCTGATAGCAGCAGAACTGCTAATCAGATGAATTCTCAACAGCATCACTAAACTGTAGTAAAAATTTTAGAAGTAATAAACTTGCTCCACCAAAATGAATATAATGTAATTTAAATAAACAAGAATATCAAATTATTGGCATAATTGTATTGCTTTGGTTTAATGAGCCACCTAACTTAACAACACTATTGTGGCAATGTATCAAAAATATTTTAATAATAAATATATATATTTTTTTGATTAATTAAAACAAACAGAGAAAATAAATTTTTCTAATTTATGGTGAATGTACACTATAAAAGAAAATATACAGTATATGATAGCATGGAAAAACATTTAGACTTAAGCTGTTATAATCATGACAACAATCATGAAACAGGTATGTCTATAGCAAGCTCCATGAGATCAAATCAATTATTGAACATTGGAATCTAGCAATTGCAGAAATAGATGAAAAGTTTTCTAGAGAAGCCTCATATTTATAGAAATTCATAGTTAAATTCCAAAATGAATGAAATTATTCTGTTCCTGATCTTATTATTATATATTTGTCATTAATCACATTTTAGTCAGCTATCCTTATTTTATTGTCAAGTATTTACAGTTTTCAAACCATTCAAATTTTTAGTAATTTAATGGCAGATATAGAAAATGTAAGGTTTTCAGGAACTGTTATATGATTTTAAAATAATATTTTTATTTAGTTTTATCAATTAAATAAACATTGCAAAATTTAGAAATTTTTTATTTTAAGCACTTCAGTTGATTACTTCTCAACACCAGATTTCAGAAAGGATATTTTTAGGTGATCAAAAATTTTTGAAAATTGGACCCATGTTGATAAATTATTCCATAACTTATTAACTTGATAATAAATTATGAAATAAAAAATGTTTGTTAAAATTTCATCAAATAAAATTTTAAATTTATATATATAAATTACCAAAAAATTAGTTAAAATATTAAGATATGTTTAAATTCCAATTATTATTTCATAATTTGAACTAATAATAAAGAAAATTTGATTTATTTTGGCATGGTTGTAGTCCAGAAACGTTGATTAAAAGAAACAAAGAATGACATCTTCAGCAATGAAAGGAGATAGATTAGGCTTGGCCACAATTTTTTTGTGGAGAGTCAAATTGAAATTAGAAATTATGTAATAAATCAGTAGAATTAGTTTGATTGCTTATGTGATTAATGCTGTTGAATCTGCTTGAGGATATTATTTTGTATGATGGCAGATATTTTAGAGTTTTTTTCAATTTAAAATAATATAAATAATTGTTTTTCTGATTTTCTTTTTTATTTTCTTTACTAATTATATCAGATATATTTTCTTCTTAAATTTATTGCTACATACTACTGAATTATGTTAAGATAAAATTATATTAATTACTGTTGGTACAGTAATTAATACATTAGATATGCAAGCACCTATTATCTAATATTACATTTTTCAAAACTTTTGCACTTATAATAAAACTGTGTAAAATAAAATAATAACTGCACATTATTTCAAATACATATAGTCCCTAATATTACTAATCATATTAATATCATATTATTATATTCGTATGCTTATGTATGGTTTCATTTGCATATATAATCAGTTTATAAAATAGATTTTTGAAAGACTCTATAACGTTTCTGCTATTTATTGTATTTATGATAAGGATTAATTTTCAGTTTCACAAAATAACTGATGTTCTTTCTTAAATAAATGAACTTTTCAGATTTTTTTTTCTAATTGAAATAATGAATGAACTTATTGAATATTTAATAACAGTTATACTGTAAGTCATTTAAGAATTAAATCCATAATAATAATAATAATATCATAATATAATTACTGTATTCTGGAATGAATATAGTAGTCATATTTTATTATATTTTTAATGCTATATATGTTATTAAAAATTAATTTTATTATATTTCTATAAATAGAAGTATTTAAGAAGTAAAATAATATAGTTTTATAAATTCTTTTATTTCATTCTTCTTCATTAATTTCTTTCAAAGCATAACTATTATAAAGATTAAAAAAATTAATATATTTTTTTTAAAGACTACATCTGAGATTGCAATAGATGTTGAAGAAAAATCTCAAAGCAGCTTTTCAGCTGATAACTGTAATGGAATATCTCAATCTGACAATTTATCCAGTGATTCTCTTCAGTCAGCTGCTAGTAATGGAAATCTTAAAACTACAGAAATTTCGAATAAAAATTCTTTGTCATGTAATACAGTGGATTTTGATGATGACGATGACGACGACGACGATGATGATATAAAATTTACATCTGCTATGCAAAAAGATAATAAAAATCATAAAACAAATCAATCAATTATTTTATGTACTAATTCTTCAACAAACACAGAAAATATCATCATTAAAATTGAACCTAAAGATATAGAAAATTCTGTACAAACTGTCAATTCATATGAAATTAAAAAGGAAGATTCTGTTGAGCGACCAGCTTGCCAGTTAATTGCTTTACAGGTAATACTATACTTTTCTTAATAATAATATGGATTTTGTTTATAATTTCCAAGTTTTTTTAATATTGATTAATGCTTTTCAAAAAATAATCAAAGCTAGCACTTCTAAATTATAATACAGTATATTTTTTAAAATGAAATTTAAAAAATACCAAAATTAAAAACATTACTAAAAAATTCATTAATTAGATATAGAACTATTCTTTTATTTTTCATCTGGAGAATTTTAATATTTCAAGCATGGTATATGCAGGAATACTTCACTTAGTATTGTTAATTAATTACTCTAAAGCAGGGGTTCTTAAACTTATGTAGTCCGAGGACCCCTTCTTGAACATTTTTTTGCGGACCCCATCCCAACCCTAGGCATTGTATGTCATTCTTGAGACTTAATTTCTGGCTCAATAATCTCATAGGTACTACATTATAATAAATATTGATAAAAATGTATTGCTAGATAAATGGTCTTGCACATTTATAGAGATGAACATTTTTATTAAGATATAGAATAAAAAACATAAAATGAATAAAAATAGTACATAATAAAATAAATAAAAATCACAGAACATAATAATAATAATAGACTCATCTTTTATTTATTGCCTTAAAAATATATTTTTTATTGCTCTGTGCTTCTTGCCTTTTTATCGTCGTCTTGAACTGTTTTCAACCATTTTTTATAATTTCACAGACCCCCAGGGTATGCAGATCACAGTTTAAGAATCTATGGTCTATATTATAGATGTTGCCCATGCAATTGGTGTTACTGATGGATCTATAGGTTTAATAATTTTCTCTTCTACTAACTACTGTATTTTCTTTTATATTGCTTTTCAATGCAAATGGAACTGTCCTGCTGTAAGTGCTATTGGTATTACGTCAAGCTTTAATGCATTTTTGTTTAGAATCCTCCAATTTTTCTTTCAAATACTTTTGTGAATTCATCTATTAGTTCTTTTATGTTTCTTATATTTTTCCTACTCTCTTCTCTATCCTTTGTCATTAGTTGTTGTTGCTTTATCATATGCACTGCTGATTGTAATTTCATCTCAAATGCTTTGATCCATGATAGAACAAATAAAGGCACATCATTTTCTTTTATCACAACAAATTTCAAGTGTTTGTTTGGCCCCTATATGTCATTATTACTTTTTCTTTTCCCAGCATAAATAAAGCTTTTCCACAGTATTTTATCAAATTTTCTATTGGTCTTAATTTTGATTTCTTTTCTCCCATTACAATCCAGGATGCTGCTATAAATTGAAATCCATTTTCATAATGTAACCATTTATTTTCACTTTAGTTGTTAAATGTTTCCATTTTTTGATATAATATACATAGCTTAATTTGTCATCATCTTCCTTCTGTGTCGATTCTGGGTCATTTTCTTCTATATCTACTTTGATTAATTTCACTGATTTTATTCCAAGATCAGCCTTTACTTCCTTTCTTTGACATTTCTTTTCATAATGTCCATACTAGCTGCATTGATTACATTTAAAATTTCTGGTCCAACATTTTTTTTGCATTGGCATGCCTTTTCCTACCAAAGCATTTGCATTCTTCCTCTATTCTCTGTCTTATTTTTGATCTTCATGTCCTCATTTTAATATCTTGACAGTTGAATGGCCTGAATAGTTTCATTCTTCCCTTGTATTATCTCTTGTTCTATTCTTTCCCATTTACAGAGCTAATTTTAAGAGCATAGTAAGAGTTAATTTTATTAAATCTAACTGGACTGTCCCATTGTACTTCTTCCATCTGACTACTGTTGTTGTATCTCCATTTCAAATTTAGGATAAACCAAATTCACAACTAAGTCCAAAATTAAAATAAAACAAAATCTATACTAGCTTACAGGACTTTAAAATAAAATTAAAGATGTAGGAGACTTTCTCTGTGCAGTTGAAGAGGAGCAATCCAGCCAAAAACACTTGTGCATCTTTAATTTTATTTTAAGGTCCTGTAAGATAGTTTAAATTTAGGATAATTTATTCCTCTGAAAATCAATCCCACAATCTTTCATCCAGATTCATTCCATAATCATAAGCATTACTCAGTTCTCAAAAGAGATTTATGAACTGTGTGAATATTTCATTTTCTTCTCTGGTTGCTTTTCAAATATGAAGCATATAGAAAAAAATTGTTAAAGATGTTTATGCAACTTTTGGAAAGCTGCTGTAATTTTGTTATATTTCTTCATATTCATGTCACATGGATAAAAATTATTTCGGGTTGCAGATAATGGTTTTGATCCTATCTTTGCCAATAAGAGTGTCCTCCTTGCTGTAGTTGCATCACTTCTTTCCTTCACTCAGTACATTTGTTCAAACTGAAAAATGTATGCATCCCAATTTGTTTTATTCCTATCAAGTGCTTCAGAATGAAAATGCTTCATTTTTTCCTCAATCATTTCTTGATCATCAGTCGCCATCTCAGTATTTCTTTTGATCCTGTTATGGATGCCAATTATGTAGTATTTACAATAATCATCACAATATATAAAACACTGTATATCATTTTCTTTATTTGTTTCTAAAATTTGCTTAACCTTACACTGCTGGCAACCTTCACTGATGACTCCTGACTGACTGACAATCACTCCATCATCACTCCTTCATAAAACATCTCTCCACATCTCCTTACATCTATTCTCCCATTCTAGGACTTTGTAATACTTTCTCTTAGTGTCTGCTACCGTCACTTTAAGGCAGATTTGCTTTGTGTTTAATAAAACTCATCAGGATTTCGCTTGATGGAATCTGTAGTCCTTGGAAAGACTCTGTTAATACCATATTCTTGTAAGAACTTTAGAGTTTCAGAAGTTTTTAGCCTCTTCCTGTTGGCTTTTAAGTATTGTCTTTGGAGTTGGCTCAACTCATTGGAATTCATAGCTGCTTCTAACTGCTTAGATTGACTGACTATTCAAATGAAATTACTCGGTACTAAAGCACTATTCAGCAGTAAATTTCAGCAAGGGGTTGGAAGTCCCTTAGCCAGCCCTCTCGCTGAAATTGTCTTCTGCGATCTAGAAAGCAAAGTATTACCGACCTTTAAGCTGCACTTAAAACTGTATATTAGGTACGTCAACGACATCCTAACAGTCTGGGACACCAAGAACAACTTGCAAGATTTCCAAGAAGCATTGAGCAGTACGATGTATCCCTTAGGCAAGAGCAGTTCAGTAATAGTTATGTCCAAGTAGTATACCGAACAGATACACTACTTGGACATAACTATTACCTTAGAATGGCATAGAACTGAAAACCTCTGTTTATAGAAAACTGACGTACCAACCTGTCCTTATCCCAAGCTGGTCCCACAACCTAATATCATTTAAAGCCTTGGCATTCAATTTTTATTTCAGAAGAGCTTATGCCTATACCACTGATAGCCAGGCGCTCCAAACAGAACTTGACTATATATACAAAATGGGCCATATCCATGGCTACACGAACTGTTTCATAAGTAATGGCCACTGCGGAATAAAAAGAGCCCTCACCAACATAGATCGGACTGCAGCACAAGGCGACCACATCCATCAGAACAAATACCTGCCTGTACCATACAATACCAGCAGACTAGGCACTATAAGAGATATAGCACGCAAAACTAAGGAAAAGTTGGCTACCAAGAGGCTACCGACTATCTTCAACATCCTATGCAACGAAAAGGACCAGCGCAAGCATTTTGAAAGAGCAGGTGTGTATGAAATCCCTGTTAATTACCCTGCACAGAATAAGAACGCCGCATGCATAGGAGTCACATCCCGAACCTTAGCCCAGAGAGTTGAAGAGCATAAGAAGGATCTCAGAGCAGGTAGAACAACAATAGCTCTAACGGAAGAAGCTTATACCAATTATCAAAAACGTTGATAATTTACCTAATCGGCAGTGTAAATGTTTATTTGACTGCTTATACCAATGACATCCGAATAGATTGGGACCAAGCCAGGATAATGAAGCCTGTTATTGCACCATCACAAGCTTACACACAAGAGGCTTTACACATAGTCACTAGAAAGGAGAAGTCAGCAGATCATTAATGATAGAACAGCAGTCGAGATATCTGTCACATGGAGCTATTTGATTAAAAGCACCTAAAGATCATAAGACTGAACCATTACCAAACTATTATCCTCCAGTTATCCACCACCTTCAGTGGCATCCTGCATACAGCCTAGATCTTAGGATTTTGGCTACACAGACCTTGTGCAGCGATATCTTTTGTGTGCATAACCTGTACCACTACAACCTTTTTTCAACCTCTTAATCTCTTAATGTATGTTGTTTATTAATTAATTTATTAATTCCCACAAGCTTATGTATATATATTGTTTATGTATAATATTGTTTATATATTTTATCTCTGCTGTCCTCATGTAGACCTTTGCTACCATAGCAACCAAAGAGAAATGTTAAGCGTTAATTCAATAATTTGAATTTGTTATGAACTGTATTCTGAATTCCTGTTCCATGTTCTATTGGCTTTTAGTTGTAACTAATGACCTGATGATGATGGCTAGTGCCACTGAAAACATTTGTATAAAATAAAAAGAGATTTGTATCTTTTTACTGCTGAATAATATTTTAGTACCAAGTAATTTCATTTGAATAGTCAGTCAATCTAAGCAATTAGAAGCAGCTATGAAATTGGATTGCATCTACAATAGAAATAATGTTCTAAATTTCTATTATTCTATTAGGAACAGAAAGAAATTCAATACTAGATGCAGTTGTGGTTAAACTATTTTACATAAAATAGTTTAACCACCATTGCATCTAGTGTTGAATTTCTATTATTCTTTTAATATAAATACACTTATCACTATAAAGCTGAAGAAAGTGAAAGATATACACAAGAAGTTCATGTTTTATGAATTTTTACTTAAGTTCCCAGGTTTGCAAGTTTTTTCAAATATGAACTATCAAAAATATGAAAATATGAACCTTAATTACAATAAACAGATGCTAAACATTTATAAAAAGGTATTTCAGTACACATGCAGCTATACAATATGGTACAGCTGAATTTATAGCATAAACTCTGTTCTATTCTATGAAATCAGAAAAATCAAAATTAGCAACTGAAAGATGAAATAGCATACCTTCTGGTTTTACTAACATATTTATAAATAATTTCATTACCAGATTGTACTTCTGTATAAAAGTTCATCTATTATCTGTTAATAATAAAGTAAAATTAAAATTCTTTAACATTTATATAACATGAATGAATAATCTCTTTATTATTATAATTTGCTTGATTTTAAAGAAACACTGTATTTTCATTTCTTTAGATAAAAAAATCATTATTTAATCATAAACTATTCATTTTGTTGGCATTTACTTAATTTTATTGTTAAATTCAAATGCAGATCTAACTTTCTGGGTGTTCTAGG
>WUQG02440064.1:0-13655 GCA_011317285.2 Androctonus mauritanicus
GTAGTGGCGGCTCGAGATGTACACCAGCCGATTGTTCCTCTCGCAGGTCTGCCGTTGGCCCAGCCAGATAAGTCTTCTGTCTCTCTCTTTCCTCTTTAAAAATAGAATGGGCGCTCTCCTCCAAAATAGCGGTGGGAAGGCGCGCGAGCGGCTAGGAATAACCTCTCGCGCGCTACCTACACTTCGACTTAGCCCGATGTATTTTTAAGCGACCCCTTTTACTCCGGCCCAATGGCTGGCGCTTTTCCGGGCGCGCGTCATCTTTGCCACTTTCTATTTTAGCGTAGTGTAACAACCTCCGGGGTGGAAAAGCGGTCGTCGAGTCGCCCGATCGAGAAAACCACGGACGGCGTGGAAACGGACCGCGTCGCAACCCCAGCCTCCATCCGCCATAACTACCAAATGAACGGACTGGAGAACCGAAACCAGGTGAGTGGGCAGGCCCAAGGAGAGAGGGGGAGGCGCCGCCCACCCTCTTTACAGCTCTCTTCTCTCTTTGCTAGCAGATGTACGCCGACCTTTCGGATCGGGATGGGGAGGACCAGGAGGAACTAGTCGAAGGAATAAAGCCTTCGGTCGACCCTAACGAAGTGGCCAAGCGTTTCAGTCAGGTGAGTAAAGGCCCGAGGTATGTTTAGTTTTTGGCCGCTCCGCTAATTTTCGCCACTTTTCTTTTTTCCCGCAGGAAGGCCAAGAAAACGTCACCGTTTGCAAAATCTGCGGTAAGTTCGTCTATCAGATGGAGAAAATCAAAGCGGAGAAGAATATTTTCCACAAGTCCTGCTTCAGATGCAAAGAATGCGACAAGGGATTGACGTTAGTGTCCAGGGTGTCCGGTGGGCGTGGTTAGGGGCCCGAGCTCTGATCCGCTTCTTCTCTTTCAGGGTGGACAGCTACTCTTCTCACGAAGGCGACATATACTGCAAGCAACACTTCAAGCTGCTCTTCCAGCCTAAAGTGCGCTTCGACGACGAGGCCGGACCCAGTAAGTGGCTAGCCGGACGCCGTCACGCGGCCGACGCCAGACTCAATTTACTTTGTGTTTTGCAGAGAGACCCCGGAAGCACGAGATGATCATACGAGAAAACGTCCCGGCCGAGCTGCCACCCGACGTGGTTCGCTGTAAGTCTCTGGTCTTTTTCCGGCGGCCAAATTCCGCTGGGCCGGTAATTTGGCCGCCCGACTGAAACTAGACTTATTGGCAGGTAACTCCAAGGCCGACGACGTCTTGGATAACTTGAATTTAGACTTGAGCGACATCAAATCCAGGTTCGAATCGGCCACGGAGGAGCGCAAGTTTCCCTCGCACGCCGAGATGCTGCGACTGCAGAGATGCGACAGTCTGATGCTCAGATTAGCCAAGTGAGTAGCCGTCTAGTGAGTAGCCGGCTCCGCTCTATTCCCGGCTGACGACCCCCTTTCTCTGGCAGGTACCAATCGGCCGTGGCCGGCCAGCAGGAAAACGGCGACGCGCTGAGTTCGGACAGCGACGAAGACCAGGATCCCTCCATCGTCAGAGAAAGCAGGAAACGAGAAAAGGTAAGTCTGGATTTGGATCCGGCTCATCTGTTTAGCCGGCAGTCAAACACGTTTTCTTGCAGGTAGCCTTTCACGACATGGACCATCTCAAATCTCAATGGGAGAGGGGCCAGGTCAGCGGTCGAGAAGAAAGAAAGGAGGAAATCAAAGATGAAGTCAATCGTATCAGGCAGAGACTGTGTCTGGGCAGGTCCGAATCTATGAGAGCCGTTTACGAGAAGGCCTGCCAAGACGCCGGAAGAATGGGGCCCAGAAGGAGCGACACCATCAACCTGGGAAGAGAAGTCAAAGCCGAACGCATCAAAGAGAAATTCGAGAAAGGACAAGTGGAAGATCCGGATCTGGTCTTGGAAAAAGTGGAAAAGATCCGCAAGGAAAAAGAGGACGACTTGAGCGTATTTACGGAACCAGGTAGGTGATTGAGGGGGGAGGGGAGTGGCCCACCCGTATTAATGATCGGCCCGGTGTCGCACCTAGGTACCGCCACCACGGCCAGAAACTTGTTCAAACAAATAGACGCCAATGTCCAGTCTCTTCCCATGGGGCGAAACAAGTCGCCGTCGGTGGAGAGAAGCCGGTCCAGGACTTTCTCCACTCAATCGTCGGTGGGCGAGGGAGAGATCGTCAAGTGCAGCCAACCGGCCGAGAAGGAGGAGATTCAAGTGGAAACCACCGAAGTCAGCCAGAGATTCAAGTTTTTCGAAAACTTCCAAGAGGAAAAGAAAGAAAGGAAGCGTTTCCAGATTACACCGCCTCGGGAGATCCGGAAGGAGGAATCGCCCGAAGTGGAAATTCCGCGCGATCCCAACGTGGTCAGATCGGACCAGGTCAGCGACGACTTGCCCCAGACGGACACGGCCCGCCGGATGTTGGACAAGTTCAAAGCGTTGGAAAACGGGCGCGACGAAGCTCCGGCTGCCAGCGGACCCAAGCCCCTCAAGCGGATCACCCCGCCTCGGGAATTCCGACCGATGGAAGACAGGGACTGGTCTCCCGAACCCGAGAGAGACCCCAACGTGGTCAGATCCAGCTACAAAGTAGAAGACGACCTGGTAGTGGAGGCCGATAAAGCCAAGCTACTTCGCCAGAAATTCGAAAAATGGGAGAAAGAAATGAAAGAACTAGAGCCGGAGAGAAACGAGGAAGAAGAATACCTGCCTCAGGCCGACACCGCCAAGAACTTGAAGGCCAAATTCGAGGCCATCAAGGAAGAGGTTCTCAAGCCCAAGGAGAAGCCCAAACCCAGAGTGCGGCGCTTCATAGTAAGTGGTTCGTTACCCAGACATTTCTAGTAGTTATCCCGCTGCTAATCACCACTCCTTATATTTACAGTAAACCCGGGACTGTCGATTGGTCGGCAGATGTGTCCAGTCGCAACAGAGACCGATCTCGTCGGTGACACCGAAACTCTTTATTTAGGTTTTTATCTCGTTTTTATGAAAAGTAGATCGACTAAACAGCCCATGGTCACCGTCGGAATAAACGACTCTTGGTTCCAAGTTTCTCGTTGGCCGAAACCCAAACTCGGCCCAACGACACCGCCACGTAACGTCCGCCATTGGTACTAACACGGTCAATTTTCAAAGCTTACACCGTATATAGTCAATGTATTTATTATCTAAGACCAGCTTCTGATTGTATTTTGCGTGATAATAAAAATCTTCACCGATTCTCGACTCTTACTTTCTCCATCCTCGGTAAGTGCGCCACAGGCGGCGCACTATCTGCACGCTGTCGCCTGCCAGATAAAAAAAAGAAAAAATTGTCTTAGCAACGGTCGGCCTTAGCTCCGCTCCCCGTGACGAAACTTACCTACGGCTCGCGAAGGATACACGTCCCGGCTGTAGACGAATTGTTGTTCTACGAAATTCGAAACCTTCCAGTCGAACAGCGTTTGATTAAAGGGCAGGTTTCGGCTCAAGCAGTCTCGAAGGCTGTCTAGGAACAGCTTCCAACGGGGATAGAAGTATCTGCAAAGTACACCAGGGTTACTTACCCGTGATTTACGGCGGCTCGAGTTACCGGACCATGTTTACCCCGAAACCATTCCCGACCACTGCTTGGTAGCGTAATCCAAGATCTGCAACAGAAAAATATTCCGCTCCAGGTAAAATAACGGTCGGAAGGCCAAAGGGAATCGGTGGCTTACCTCTCCTTTCGGGCCCCACAGAGTGATCTGATTTCTGGCGTTGAACTCGTAAAGTTCCTTTTCCTGCCCGTATCACCCATCGATTAGCCGATAACCATTTAGCCATCATTTTATGAAGAACGAGATTGGCTCACCTGAAGAGTGACTCCTAGGTCTCTAGCGTTTTCGATCCACCTTCCGGCCAGAAAGTGATGGTTGGAAGCTAACAGTCTCTCCAAATCCTTCAGGATTCTCAGAATGAGTGTCGACGTTATACTGAATGGGGGAAAATTGGAGGTGAGAGGAAGACGACTAGAGGAACGGTGACTTACCCAACGCACCCGAGATTAATTTCGTCTTTTTTCCGAAAGAAGACCTTGGCCCGCTGGTAGTGTCGCCTGATTAAAAGTTGCAGCGCCTCTCGAGTCACGTCTACCAGATCGTACCTGCGAGAAAAGCCTATTAAGAAACCAAGAAGCGAGTGACGATAGAAAGAAATTGCGCTTACAGAAAGGTGCTTCGTCCAGTTAACTGGCTGTCGTCTAGGACGCTGGCGAACAAGTCCCAGGCCCGGAAAACCGCGTCATGGTCGAACCACAGCTGAAACGGTAGTCGAAATAAATCGATAGGAGAATGGGATGGGAAGTAGAGAGGACTCACCTTAGGACTGGCCGACAAGCTGGGACGTCGCACCAAAACGTACTTCCCGTGATCTCGGAAAGATTTGGAAGCGTTGTATACACTTTTCTGAAAAACAAGCCATTATTAATCGGCAGATGGTTGGTTCACGCCATCATACATCCGTACTCCTCTTAATCTGACCAGCAGAAATTTCTGTTAAGAGATATAGCCAATCGAGCGGATCAAATTTTGTTAACAGCTCCACGCTGCCCAATCTGGGATGTAACGATTACCGGCTGCTGCTGGTTATCGATAACCAACCTTTTTGAATATCCAGCGATATTTTTCGGTTTCTTTTTCTGCGAAGTTTAACGCCGCTCACCATCCGATTACTCTAAGCGACCGGGAATTCCACGACCCGCCTATATCCCTGACGCCATCTGTTTTTTTGTATTTTTTGACGGTCCACTCGGTAAAAGTGGTGGGCTGATCGGCCGCCTAGAAACGCTTCGGCTTTCTACTCTAGAGGACCCGGATTCGAATCTTGGAAATATTTAAAGGGGCCAGGCCAATCGATCGCCGTCCTCTATAATCTACTGATCTCTCCGCAGCCTGTGGTAGGGTTGTTATAGCCCCATCACTTAGAAATATCATTGATTGGAAAGTAGCGTGGTGTTAACCAACAAAAAGTGTGGGTCACCCGTCGGGTGGAACATGGGGTTCGACGAACCTGACCCGTCCCGAAAAAATCGGATGTGGAATTCGGGAATTGAATCCGAATCCTCTAGGGTAGACACGCGGCACGGTGAAAACGATTCCACCACCATGGTCCGGTTAGATCGGGTTTTTTGTGTCAACACTTTCCACTCGGTAAGAGTATTAAGTGGCGGACGAAACGAGACCTTCCACAGGCTGCCCATTCCTACCGAGGAGTCAACCGGAATGTGAAGGACGAGAATCGATAGACCGGGCCCAGAGCCCATGATAAATATTTCCAATTACGCGGTCATCTGGACGGTAATACACTTACGTAATTGTATTTTCTGTTGTTTAGTTTTGTTTACTAATGGTTTTCTTTGATTCGTGTTTGATTCTGAACTATTGAAAATATGTATGAGTGGGTTAATGGTTGATTTTATTTTAATGTGATATGGATTTTGTTTATTTTGTAATTTTAGGTGAAGTTCTATGTTTAAATGTAACAAATCAGTGTTTTGTTGTCCAGCAATGTTTGATTTGTATTTTGTTTATCATTAAATTAAATTAACGAATCCCAAGCATTGGGTTCATCTGGCCAAGCCGGAGCCCTCCTGAAAAACTGGTAATGTGACTCGGATTCGAATCAGGGCTAAAAGGAGGTAAGCGAGCGTTTTACCACGCCACCGCCCGGACGGCGATATATTTCTTATAAATTCAGACTTAAGGGATACTTATGCTTATAGAAGTTCCAACCTGCAGCGAGATCCACGCTTGGATCAAGTTATCGGAATGTTTTCCATATCTTCGCCGAGAATAATTGGAAATCCTGAAAGAAAAACAGAATTAAAGTGGCTGACATTACATTTACTTCTTTAATGAGAGATACAGGGTATACTCGGTATTTCAATTCTTGGAAGAATGAAGGACGTAACGATAAGAGGAAAGAAGATAAAGGATCCTGTCAAAAGAAATGTAATGGAAAGATGTAGCGGGGCTTCACTGAGATCCTTTAGCCTTTATACGTTGCTGAGACACGGCTGAATTCTGCCCCCACTGCTAGAGAATAGTCACTTACCAGCTAGGAAGGTGGGTGGCTCCTCTTCTCCACGCCATCTCGTTCATCAGTTCGTATACCACGTCGTTTTGTTGGATGCCTTCCGGCGTTAGTCCGGTCCCCATCATGGTACTATTGGCTAGATTTCGAGCCAACCACGGACCCTGAACGATGACTAAGGTAGGTTAAAAAAAAATATAGTGGAGAGAAAAAACACGAATTTGGCTTACGGTATTGATAGCCTCCAAAGCCCCGTACAGCCCGTTAACACCTCCGTAGTTGTGAAGCATGCACCAGACGAAGGGCTGACCGTAGAAAAATTCCAGCCTCTGATATTGAGGATAAAATTCCGCCTGCAGATCCAGAATCAACATTCTGCCCTGTTTCCAATGGCTGGTTTTAATAGGGGAGAAAGCGCATCCGGATAGAAAGGACTAAACACTTACTTTAGGCACAGAGGTAAGCAAAGCTCGAGCCAGATCGGGTGTCCAAGTGTCGGGGTCGTTGACGAACAACCAACCTTGCATCAACCTATCAGAAAAGTCGGCTATTAAGTGAAAGCGGAAACTAAGAGTGGGCCTACCTATTCGACGTCTGACCATATAGCTCGGGGATCCACCGTCACCATAGATCGAAACACAGCTCGTCCACAAGATCGTATATAGGAAAGACTCCTGTAATTTTATCGGATGAATGAAAGAAATGGAACGATGGAAAGAATCAATGGCTCACCTAGACGGAGGACTCATCTCGTTGAACAGATCTGCCGCGTAAACGTGGTCGGTTCCAAATTCGGAGATATACTGACAACGAAAAACATTTAAAGTAGGTCGACTAACGAGCGAATTCCGAATACACTTACCTGAGCCAAGAAAACTGTAGCGAATTTTTGAAACAGGGGATCGCTGGGATTCAAGAAATACAAACTGTAGAAGGGGAGAAAAAGTGTATATATAGAGTTACGATGCAGATATTACAATAATAAAGCTATAACTTACTCGGAATACGGTGGAGAAAAACTTCCCCAATGTATGGACGTAACGTTAGCACCAGGATAGATTCTGGGAGTCAAAGTGGGATAATTAATTAACGGTTACTACAGCTGGTAGACAGTGGATGGAGTACCTGGGAGTAGCTGGAGGGACGTGTCCGGCGAAGGCCGGAAGAACGGGAATCATGCCGAAATTTCTCATTCGAGTTAAGATTTTATGTTGTAGCCGCAGCTGATTCCGATGCCAATTGGAGGATAAAGGACCGGCCCACTTCTGTATGTTGCCCATTCTGTTCCTGCAATATGTTGGATAGATTTAGTCAAAGGTACCAATTGGTAAGCCGGCTTTAGGGCCGGAAAACATCAGTCACTACTTACCAGGCCAAGAAAGCCGGACCGGTAAAGAAATTATCGATGTCTTCCCGGCTAAAATGCAACCGCAGGTAGGCCTGCCAAGAAAATAAACGATACTCAGAGGAAGGTCAAAACGCGCTTATGGCGCCTAATCCCTAGTTATTCAACTGTACCGCCATTCCTCAGGCCAATTCGTCTCGTTATTTAGAATGAGCGGAGCCGGAACTAATTTTAACGCGACGAAATTGTTATAGCGTTTAGAAAATTACTGCCGAGAAAAACGCTGGCGCAGAATGGCTGGTCTACAGTCGGAAACATGCGTCGACTCGATTGCCGATTCGGCAAACAACGGGTGCGAGTCGCGGAACTTACTCTGGTCCAGATGGCTTCTTGTCCGGTGAAGGCCAGAGGCAGGTTGATTCCGTTGAGAGCCATCCAGTCGATCTCCCGCTGCCAGCGGGTCCAATTCCACCAGACGGTCGAGTAGCTGGAGGTACACACGTTCTGGTAATAGCGAAACCTAGCCCGGAAGCGGGAGTGAAAAAAGATGTGGAGGAGGAAAAGGAGAAGCCCAATACTTACTTATCGTTGGAAGTGATGGTGACGGACGGAACGACGGCGGGCAGCGGTCGAGGTAGGTCCAGCTGATCGCCCGACCAAGACACGTGGCAGCCACAGTAATATTTTAGGTAGTGCTGGAATCCCCAAGCGGCGGCCACTCCCGAGCTAGCCGCGATATAAATGGACGAATCCAGCGAGCCGATCTGAAAGAAACGTGTATCAGAGCGAAATGTGGCTGGGCGGTGCGGAAGGGCCGGCATTTACATCCGAGGTAAGGACGGAACCGGAAAGACGGGGCATTGGACTGTTAGCGCCTGGCGGGCCTTTCCGGTCCATCCAGCCGATCAACACGGAAAAGTTAACGGTTACCTTGAAAGTATCCTTATCGGGCGGTCCTAAGCTAGGAATTATCTGGACGATAAATTGGTCGGCGGCGGAACCTACTAGACGCCTCATCATATCGATAACAGTGCGTCGTTGAACCCCAGTAGTGGTCTGGCTTCGAATGGACTGTAGATCTGCCGGTCCATATGGTACTATCAGTAAACTGAGCCCCGCGCTTACCGGTCTACCTATATTACTTACCCGGGAAAGCGTATTCGGCCGCCGTCCAGGTGACCGTCAGCAGCAAGTAGAGCACCAGTTGGCCATTGGCCATACTTCTAACAATTAATAGAAAGCGTTAAGCGATGGATGGAAGCCCGTTTCCTTACTCACCCTGGAAGATCGACCAGGCTTTATCGCCGCTGCTTCGGACTCTGAACCACATCGGCTTTAACTGCCGCTTATCGGAGCGGCCGTGGAGCAAATTCCACCTGGAGTCGAAAAAAAATCTTTTATCTGGTATATATCATTTAAAACTATATTTTTTTTATTTGATTTTATTTCTGGAGCGAGATTACGCTTGGGAAAATCCAACAAAATACGTCAGTTAATAGCCAAAAGCGATACATTTTCTTAAATTTTAGCCTATTAAAATAATACAACTTTGAGTATTAAATCTCAATTTTAACAATTTCGGCATTTTATGCTATTTCGGAATATTTTATATCATTTTTTGATGAAAACCCCTCTATAATTTTTCTAAAGTCGATTTGATGAAGATATTATCAAACTACACTGCGGGTTCTAAATTATAATGTAGTTTTTTATGCCATTTGATGAAAAACTCAAGATAACGATCGGCCGGATTGACCGCCTACATACGCTTCGGCTATCCACCCTGCGGGACCCTGATTCCAGTCTGGAATCCCACCCTCTAGGAAAATTTCTCGTAAGATCCGAACCCGGCCTCATCCCTGTTCTCACCGACTGGCTGACAGGAATAAGCGGACCGTGGAAGGATTCGCCACCTCGCTTAGAACTCTATCCGAGTACAAAATGGCATCATCTATTGGACAGAAAAATAACATTTATTTGCGGTCGAAAAAAACTGATTCCGGGGAAAAATTATGCGGAAATCCCGGAAGCCGGGCCACCGGATGGCAGAGTGGTAACACGTTGGCTTGCCAGGCGGGAAGACCTGGATTCGGATTGGTATCTCTCGAAGTTTTTCGGGATGCTGGGCCCGGCTCGGCCATCTCCGTCCTTCACCATTCGACTCCTCTCCACGGGTGTGGATGCGGCCCGTGGTTGGAAATAGACCCGCTCCTTAGTCGTCACCCTGATTGGAAAGGGGCGTAAAAAAATGCAAAAAAAGACGTTACCCACACAGACCAAATTATCGTATCCTGGTCGTTGTGTGTTTCTAAACTAAATTTAACTTTGGCACTACATAGACGCGTCACACATTTTAAAATTTTTTCAACACCACTACGCTTTTACCATCGATGCAGCCATTTACTAAGATAAACCCTAACTTGAGAGCGGAACTGGCATCGAACCCATATCTTTCCAGATGGCGAGTGATCGCTCGATCACGTAGCCATCCGATCGACGCCTTTACTGATCTATAATTGGGTAAACTTTGAACCAAACACTCTCCGAAATCTATCTATACCTTTACCATTCCATTCATTTTTTCCTTTTTCCAATATCGGCGTAATCGATATCTCGCCTTTCGTCTAGTTTTCTTTTCATCTGTCGCCTAACCTATAAAAAGACTATAGGCGCGGGAAAAAGGATTTTTTTTAGTTATTACAATTTTACACCGCAGTTTATTTAACATGTTCCGTATTTTCCTACTATTGATTCCCAGGCTACTATAATTATTTGTTTCGATGGTGATGTAGCGTAATTATCCGGATTAAAATACTTTCCTATATCTGTTAGTTTTAATTAAGCCGCTTTATCACACGCGACATACTATATTTGGCCTAGATACGCTTCGGCTTTCCACCCTGAGGGACCCCGATTCGAGTCTCGGATCCCACACTCTGGGAAAATTTCTCGTAAGGTCCGAGCCCGGTCCTCGTCCCTGTTCTCACCAACTGGCTGACCGGAATAAGCGGCCCGCTGGGTCCTATATAATTCTTGGGTCCTGCCATTATATATCGATGGGCCACTACCATTTTTAGACTCCATCACCGGTTCGCCTATACCCATGATGGAATCAAACGGAAAATTGAATCATAGTGTTCAATCGGCTTTCCCGGATCTCTTCTGATTAATTCAGTGTGTGACCCGGAATTAATCCTGAATTCTCCGAGATAGTAAGCGAATGATTTAGCATACAGCTATCCGTCCGACTCACTATATTCGGATTGAAAATCTCCTCCTTTCATCGATTATGTCGGCCGTCGGGTAGGGAAGAGTTTAGATCCCTCTTGAAAAAATTCGAAATTGTGAGTTTGGATAATTCAACTCGGTGTCTGTCGATTGGATGGCGGCGTGTTAGTACTGGCTTACCACTTGGAGGAATGGTTCGATTCGGGGGACCCACGTATCCATACATCCCCAAGAGGATTGACTCCGGCTAGTTGAACCCCCAGCAAATACTTCGATATTGGATTATTGTTAGCGAGATGTCCGCGGTGCGCTTCCACCCTGGAAGATCCGGGTTCAATTCTTGGGTCCTATATTTGCAGTTTTTCAAGAAGGGGGCTGGTTAGACCTCATTCCCCCTCCAACGGATGATCCCACCCGGAGTACGTGCGCTCTATGGTAAGCGTGGAGATGCTCCGTCGCTTAGTAATCATTGAATGGAGAATGCGGCATAAATCACACAGTAAGAACGCGGGCTCGATTCTCCGATCTCACTACTTGGAATTATTATTCATGAAGTCAAGTTCCGCCCATCATTCTCTGTTCTCTACTTTATAAATGAACCTTCCGTAAGGATGGAAAGCCTCTAGAAGAGCTTATTTCGCCCGCTACTCGAATGAAAAGTGGCGATACCTGTTACAAAAAAACAGCCTGTGACCGCGTTGTTATAATCCTTCAACTTAGTAATCGCCACCGATTGAAATGTAGCGTCATTTGTTGACAAAGAGTGGCGAAGCATTCCAATTCCCATCTACTATATCCTAGAGTCAGCCATCGGGTTCAACATCGGGGCTCGGATCCTTACCGAGAAAAACTGGAGGTGTGGGTCCCGAGAATTGAATCCGGTTCTCTAGATATAAAGCCGATGCTTTATTATATGGCATTTTCTTTTGCATATTTTACGCCTCTGTCCAATTACTAAGGGACGGGATCAGTTCCAACCATAGCTGCACCTACGCCCGTGGAGTGGGCCGGATGATGAAGGACGGGAATGGCGGACCGAGCCCAGCACTTCGAAAAAATTTTTCAGGAATTATCAGTCCGGGACGCGAACCCGGGTCCTCCCGCGTATTACCACTCGGCCATCCGAGTGCCTTTTATATAACATTTTACCGATCAAATAGACAGACTATTCCAAATTTCGAGAAGGATTCCAGGCTCTCGAAAAAATGATAGTGAAGATTTTGCTATCTCGATAGATGTCACCGACAGAGAACCAGCGTATAAGTTTTTAGTAAGTACAAAATATTGCAGTTTCGCCAATATAAATTGTTTTTCGCTTTATGTATATTTATGATATATGACTAAGATATGCATCCTCTAAAATGCAACATTCCTTTTTTTGAATTAAAAGTAAATACTAATACAAAGATATAATTGGATGAATCCGCTTGGCCCATCGTAAGTGTTGGCCAGCTGATGATGATGGGCTCCAAAACTGTCTCTTATATGATTCCGTGATATAACCTAACCTTCGATCAATATTACAGTATGTTGTTATACGGAGTATATTTTACCACCCCTACCATCCTTTTTTCTCGGAAACTCCGTGAGAAAGGAAGTAGGAAGAAAAATTTTCATGACTAAACTACATCGGAGAACCAAATAGTCACGATAAAAATTTTGTGAGCCCACCAGAAGTAGGAATCCCACAAAATTTTTATCGTGAGCATTCAATTTTCCGGATATAGTTCGGCCATAAAAATTTTTCGTCCTATTTCCTATCTCGTGGCGTTTCCGAGAAAAAAGGGTGGTACGAGTGGTAAGATACGCCCTGTATATCTTCGAAGGAATAATATAAAAATGAACTTTGAAATCTCCAATGAAAACGTACGTCGATTTGGACATAATTGGATAGAACTGAGAAAAACAAACAATTTTTGTTTCGAAAATATCGCCTAAGGATTGTGAGATATCACAAAAACAAGATGCTGCCACATGTCTTCTTCTTATTGTTTGAATAAAGCAATAAAAAGAAGGCGAATTTGACAGAAGCCGTCTGTCAAATTCTTCCATAAAGCTCATAAAGACTGAAAAAGTCGGAAAACCCTTTTTCTTGAGTTTGGCTCCGTATGGAACTGTGATGATAAAAGACTTGTCGCACCTGCAGTTCGAGCACCCGAATTGCCTTAAATCTGCATAATATTGCTCTCTGCTGCTTCAACAGTGTTCCGCAATGTACACAGACGCCTTCTGTCGGATTCTTCTTCTGTTACTTGTCTTTTATAGCGGCATCGGCTTTCTCGCCAAGGCCGCTATGGAGAAAAAAGAGGAATTGGCGCGTTTCCCCCTTGGCGAAACAAACGGTTGCCGATACAAACAAACAATGTCTAACGATACAGACCGTAGGATTACCGATCTGCACTTGCAGACCTACAGATCGCTTTTTAGCCCAGGCCGCTATAAAAGACAAATACGCTTCTTCTTCTTATTGCTCGAATAGCCCAATCGGCAGTACGTGTGGTGGCGTCTTTTGGTGATATCTCACCGTCCATAGGTGATATTAAAAACTTCCAAAAGTTTTTTGATTTTCAGTTTAGTTCTAATTATGCCCAAATGGACATACGTTTTCATTGAGCTTTCAAAGTTGACCCCTGGTGCTCCTATTTCCGTTGGTCCCACAAAATTTTTATCACGAACATTCAATTTTCCGGATATACTTCGGTCATAAAAATTTTTCGCCCTATTTCCTAACTAGTGCCGTTTCCGAGAAAAAAGGGTTGCACGAGTGGTAAAATACGCCCTGTATATCTTCGAAGGAATAATATAAAAATGACATTATTAGTTCTTTTCTATCATATAATAGATATCGATCTCTGTCGGCCGGATTGGCCGCGTGGAAACGCTTCGGCTTTCCAATCTGGAGGACCCAGGTTTTTTTTTTGGTCAACAGATGATGCCACTTTCCATTCAATTAGAATACTAAGCGGCAGGGCGAAACAAGCCCTTCCACAGGCTGCCCACCCCTGCGGAGGGGTCAGCCGGATTGTGGAGGACGGGGATCG
>WUQG02440075.1:0-13654 GCA_011317285.2 Androctonus mauritanicus
TTTTTTACACAATAGACCAGTCTATTCTAAGACATGCGCAGTCTGAACCCACACAACTAAGTTGGACAGACAATAAACAATATACCTAAATATTTATTGGCACACTATCAATTTGTAAAAAAAAAAAATCATTACTTTTATTGATGTAGGATTTTTAAAATTTATGAAAATTATTTTATAGGTTACATGAATTATTGTATGTACTGTACATGTGTTTCAAAAAGTAGCGGCTAGCTCAAAATTTTTTCATAATCAAATTGCACTTCTGAAATTTCTCCTACAGCCCCTTTTTATATATATAAATCATCGTATTTTCAATTATTAACGTTAGTAAAATTCTAAATCGAGTGCGAAATATATGGCATATCTAATATCTGCATTGCAATCCCTCGATGATTTTGTACAATCAGCATTATGACATTTATTTGCAATAATGTTCTTTACATAATTTTCCCATATTTTGAATTTTTATTTAAATTAAAGATATGGTCGCTACGTGATGTAATAAAGAAATTTTAGAAATTTTCCAAAAGGTAGCATATATAAACACCACTGTTTTGGGTCTCTACAGAAGCATTATTCAAATAGCCGCCATTTAAAAATGGCGGACTTTGATAATGTTTTAATCTCATAACTTTAAATTAATCACTTCAAAATAAAGAATGCCTTTGAAAATAGGTGATTAGTTCCTTCTAGAATCGTTTTTTTTTGTGAATGAAATACTTTATTAGATATCATCGTATATGACCATGACGATTTGATATCTGATAAGTTTGTATCTGAAAACTCTAGATATCAACCTGACATTTGTCTTTCTCGGATAAAATTCAAATTTTGCAACTGACCGGAAACCATTCGATCCAAGTAATAATGAAATTACTGTAATTATATTTTCTATTTAAAATTTCGCGTGCCGAAACAACTAAAAAGATTATTTTCAGCCGCAAAAATTGAATGATTGCTCAATCTATAAACTGTTTTCATATACATACGGCATATCACAATTATATATCGGTAGAATATTTTTGTTTTTGTAAATCATTGCAAATAATCTATTGCAAAGATCTGATCATTAAGATAGTGAATATCGCGTAATACAATTCTATGCAAATTATTCCCTATTCCATTTTCAATTGTATTATGCGAGTATCCGCATATTTCTCAGACCTTCTTTCTAGCCAACTGTGCCAGAAAGATAAACAAAAGAGGTCAACTATAGTCGAGACCAAACGTCCCTGAAAAAAGTGTAGTGTAGGTATTATTTTGTTTGAAAACCGGAACCATAATATTGACTCCACCAGATGGCCGGAACAAGTTTCACGAACCCACCTGGTGGAGTTAATTGGTACTAGCATAACTCATACGAATTTTTGCTGTGCATAATACGATTATTTGCGCTAAATAATAATTATTTAATTAAAAAAAGTAAATAAATGAAATTTATCATAGAAATAGATTTAATTTAAATTTCTATAATAATTATAAACGAAAGATTGTTTTAAAATTTTATTATTAAAAAAAAAATCAAAATATGTGTAATCATAATATCGATCAACGATATTTACTAATACTCCTACGTGTCAGATTGAATTTCTAAATTCAAAATAATATATTAATTATAATTATTTCCAGTTTATCTCGCAAAAGTTGCGTTATTACAGCTGTTACACATCACAATGCATTTTTTTTTAATTTTTCAGATCTGCGTTGGATTAATATTTAATGAATTATAAAATACCACGCGCCTACTTGTACAGAATTTGATAGCGAAAGCCATTTTTTTTTTTGTTTACATTGAATATTGCCATCTAGCGATTGCTTTTTCAACTACAAGACTGCTTGTATTGAATTCGTTATATAGGTCGTGTTTGTTGTTGCTCCGGTTTTGATCGGTAATTTCTTGCAATTTTAGAAAGATGTAAGTATATTCTGATGCAATTTTCACTTTAGAAAGTAAAATAAAGAAATATAGTACAGTATTTACTAAACTGAAAAGTATAGAAAAAGTTTTTATGTATTCATTATTTATTTTTATTGTTTCTGTATACTGTAGTTATTTAGCTTATTAATTAAAACAGCTGGTTATGCTATACAGAACTTGTCGAGGTAAATTCTTGTTTATTCGGAATTGTAACTTTTGCTTGAGATGTTTGTTTATTCATATTATCTTTCTTTAAATTATTAAAGTTTGTATACAACATTTAAATGCATTATTAATTAAATTAAACACAGTATATGAGTGATTAAACATCCATGTTAAGTTTTCTGAATTACATATACTATATATTTTTTTTGTAGAAATATGTAACCAGAAAAAAATTGATTTTTCATTTATAAATAGCAAAAATTACTTAATAAACTATTCCACTTTTTGGTAGTAATTTGATTAAATACAGTAATGTATTCCTTTTTTTTTGTTTCAAAGATACATTTTATAGAAAAGTTTAAAGTTTTATTTGGATTAAATATCATATAATAATGTGGAATTCTATTCTGCAATCATTTCTAAGTAATTCCCTCAGAATATACAACAGGAAATTCTAAACTAATTTGATTTAAAAATAAAAAGGAAATACTTAAATCATTATGACATTCTTTGTTTTTGAATGGAGAGAATTAAAAAGTTTATGTAAATTTGCACCGACTGGAAATGGCTGTATTAAATGCATTGCTTTGATCACAATACATTTAAATTTTTCTCTTTAAAAAATTTTGCTAAGTGATTTCGGATAGTAGTTTATTATTATTATTATGGTTGATAAAATTAGAAAATTATCAGATTGAGTAGAGGAAGGAATGATTGCTAAAAGTCCATAACAAAAATTAATTTCCTGTTTTCATTGGGAACCTATTTTAAGTTTGCTTTTTAAAGAGTTATAAAGAGTATGAGAAATCATTTTAGTTGTTATTTCACAAGATTTCCTTGTAGAAGAGATATCCTTTTTATTTAAATTTCGGGTAGGTATATTGATAATCCAGATTAACAATTTTTTATTGTTAGGTTGCATTGACGTATTTATTTTTTCAATATTTATAATTATTATAATATAATAATTTACTAATAATAGGAACAATCATAAACAATATTAGTTTATCATTCTTTTTTTTTTTATTATTGAAAATTATTCAATATTAAAATATCACTTCATAACATTAATAATAATAATGATAAATATTAAATGAAACTGTTATTAGGATATATTTATTTGGTACATCCTGTGTATATTATTAATTATTGTCTCTATTTGGATTTATATTTGGAGATAGACTTTGATCTCCAAATATAAACTTATATCAGGTAACTTCTATTGTTACAGGATTCCTGTTATTTGGCACAGTTTATGAAGTCTTAAATTTAATATTGTAAAGCTTTTATCTGGCATAATCGAGATCAAATATAATAAATTTTTATATTTAAAAAAAAAAATTTTTGCAGTTCAAATTTTATAACGTATAGATATTTCTTATTAATTCAATTAAATAATATGTTTAAAACAATTATTTAATTTTAATATCATTTTTTATTCATCATATTTAACAACTAGTTTGACTTGATCTGTCTGATGTTTTATTAATTCTATATACTATATATGGTATTTTATATGCATATATGTGTATACTTCTATCTTCGAAAAGATAATTTTATTAATTGGTATACCGCATAAATTCCATTTTAGACTTATCGGTTAATAACATATATTGATAAAAAAAAAAATCCTGATTATCAAAGCTTTACTATAATTAGAAAATTATAAATGGAATTACTAACTTTATAGTTAGAATGCAAATTAATTAATTAATTAATTTGTATCGAAATTAATTTAGTTAAATAGTAATCGGTTTATTAATTTAAAAACTGTAAAATTTAAAATATAATTATTACACATGAAAAGTATATAGATGATTAGAAAAATTAAGTACAATGATTATTAAAAAAAAAAAAAAATATGTTTATTTTTAGCATTATTTTTTACTTGTAATTTTATTGTCTATTAATAAACACAATATTTCTATTTAAAGAACTTTCAAAAATAGTTTTTTAGTTTTTGTTTAATTGTTAAAAATATAAATATTTGATATTTAAAAATTCTATAAATGTTTACTATAAAAATATTCTATATAATAGCATTTTCAAATGTTTTGATTGAATTATTTTAACTTTAAAAATTGCTGTATAAATGTTTAGTTATCCTATAGGATTATTTTCGTAAAATATAATTTTAAAATATGAATGGTGATTTTTTTTTTTTTGTTTTGTCTTAAAGCATTAATTAAGCAATATAAATTTATAATAAATTTGAATTTATGATTACAAGACAGCTTCACAATGATATAGGAAAAAACCACTTGCTTTTATACAATAACAGAGTTCGTAACAGCACTATAAGCAAGTACCAATGAAATTTTAATTTCATAAAACGTTTTTGGACCAGCTACCAGTCCCTCATCAGTACATGTTTCTTAAACTTAAACATAGAACACTTTTCAAATGTTCTATATTTAAATTTAAGAAATATGTACTGATGAGGGATTGGTAGCTGGTCTGAAAACGTTTTACAAAATTAAAATTTTATTGGTATTTGTTTATAGTGTTGCTATGAACATTGTTACAAGACAGCTATTATAATAATTAGGTATTACAATATTTATTTAATAATTATACTTTCAAAAATTTGCAAATTAACATTTTGTTTATAATTAAATCAAATTTTATTTTTTCTATCATATAGATTTAAATTTATAATAATGAGTAATCATCATGGGCATGGTAGTCATCATGGGCATATGGGTCATGCATCTGATGATAGTATGACAACTGCTAATGATACAATGACAACTATAATGACAACAGCCTCAACATTGTTAGAATCGGTAATTACAACAGCTATGAATCATGGCATGCATCAAATGAACAAAGATGCTTCTGAGCCATCCAAACATGTTCATCATCATGATGTAGGAGGAATTTCAACTACAACTTCAGATCATCATTCTGAAATATCCGTACATGATCATGGCAATACAAATGGTCACATGATGGTAAATAGAAATTTTCACTGATATTTTTAATTATTTATAAATATTGATGTAATAAAATTTAATTCTGTTTTTAATTAAAGAATACAAAATTAGTTTTTAAAACATAAACATTTAATTATTAATTATTTATAATTAGCAAATTGCATCAAATATATAAAATTTAAATTGTTAAAATATATATATATATATGAAAAATATTATTATTAATAAAAGGAATATTAATTATTTTTCCAAAAATTCATCATTCTGTTTATTTGAGGATGCAGTTTATTGTTTTTTAGCCTATTTTTCAAAGGAAATAGAGGCCTATAAGAGATATCTGCTGCCTCTCTGTGTGTCCCATTAATAACTTTGAACTAATTGATAGAAGTACATTAAACTTTAGACTAATTAATAGATTTTCATGAAATTCAGTAATGATGTTCTATCATTAAAGAAATCAAAAAAGAAAAAAACAATACACTATCTGTTTAAATGTAAGTCACTAACAGTATACAAGCTTATCAGAAGAAAAATATTTAATCTCACAATAAACAAAATTACAAAGAAACGTTTTTGGTTGTCAAGTAACTATCTTCAGCTTTTCACTTGTAAAGAAAAGGTCACTACTCACAAGGAAAAACAGAAGGTCACTATTCACAAGCAATTCAAATCATAAAGAATCTATAATTCAAATTAAAAAACAAGTTCAATTACAATTCAAATAAGTTTTTTTCTTTTTTAAATCCTTTCTGGCATTAAAATTACAAAAGATTAATTAGAGAAAAAAGAGGTTAAAACAGATTATATAAAGACACCTCTAAGGTGCTAATTATATTAAGATTAACATTATAAATATTAAAAAGTCTTAAGAGACAATATCTTCTGAATAGAATCATAACTTCTTGGTGCAGAACATATTCCCAGATGTCTGGCAGAGCACCAAGGTTCTTTATGATTTGGAATGTTTGTGAAGAATGATCTTATATTTTAGAACAAAGACTGAAGATGATAACTTAATGACCATCTTCAATCTTTATTTGAAGATAGAAAATTATAATTTTTCCTTCGTAATTTTGTTTTTTTGTGAGATTAAATATTTTTCTGTTAGAGCTTGTATAATACTTGTTATTAAAAGATATTTCGACCATTGGCATTGCATTCCTTAAATCCTATAGGATGGAATTTAATTTTTATCAAAATTTTAGTTTATATTATTGATAATAGCCAATGCCAAGCATTAGCAGTGTAATTAGGATAACATATAGCTTAACTCTTAGTTTATTTATTGTTAAAATGTATCACAATAATTCATGAACACACTGATGTGATATCCTCTTGCATAACAATGGATGCAATTATGTGACATATATGTTGGTTAAATCATCATCAAAATTGGACACAAAAAGCCATTGAATTCAAAATGCTAAATAAATGAAAAATAAATGACAAATTCGGAAAGTAGACAGTTTTAGTTTTTTTCTAATTCAGTTTTAGTTCAACTATTATTGTTATTTAAATTTCACAATAAAAAGCATTTCAGAATATAGAAATCCAATATTTATGTAAAATAGAAATTATTATTATCATGATAATTATCTACTTTGATGATTTTATCATTAAAGGCCAAAAATATGAAATAAATGATATTTGAATGTTTAAAATATTCATGAAACTTTCAAAAAATAATTTTATTAAAGAATACAATTTATTATTATTTTAAATAATTTTGCTCATCATTTATTACAGTGCAATAATATATTGCAATATATTAGAATGATTGTGTTGCTATAAATATGATAAAAATAGATTATTCCAATCTGTTTTTATCAAATTTTGAATTATATTTGCTCAAGATATTAGTTTCTATGGATAATCCAAATGTGAATATAACTTGTCTCTTGAATTAAATGAAATTATTTCAGTTTTTTTGAAAGATTCAGTTTAACTAGCTAGGTTCAACTTGGATTTGGATTATCAGAAAATATGCTTGTGTTTTCCTGTATTCATTTCTATAAAAATTGGAGTTTGAAATTTACCGACGATAGACGAAAGCCAAAATTTTTTTAATAGTATTTTTGTTTCATGAAATCTTTCTCTTGTTTTTAACTTGTGAATCAAGAATGATCTTATTATTGGTTTATATAGATTTATTATATCTTTCTGAATAATAATCTTAAATGTTAAATCAATGATATATATGATAAAACATGAATTTTTAATTAATAAATAAATTATTGGACACTGTTGATAGACAAAAATAAATAAATTGTTCATGGATTTTAATAAAGATGAATTAATAATTAATTATGAAACTAAATGAATAAACTTATTATAGAATGATAAAAAAAATTATATTGATAATGTTTTAAAATAAGAAAATCATTTTTTACTTAATTTGTCAATTATTCTAACTTTCCAAAATGATTACATGATATATATTGTATTATAAAACTTAGTTTTCGCCTTTTTAAACATGTGAAATATTTTTATAGTTCAAAAATTGCAACCAAATTGTAAGAATTAGAACATATTTTGAAACAAGGCTTATATATAAAATTTTTTTTTAAGTTTGTCATAAATTAAAAAATTGAGCATTTAAGATATAAATACATGAAATAAAAACAAAAAACTCATTTAATAAATTGATTTTATATATAAAAATTTAAATTTTTAAAGGCATAAAATAATAGGAAAAGTTTTTATTTAAATTAACTTCTCCAACAGCTATGATATATTGTAAGAAATTCATAAAAAAAAAAGCTACAGATTGATATAAAATATAAATCTATTATGTTTTTAAATAAATAAATATAAGTTTGTTTTTGATGCTGTATCTTCAGAATCATTTTAGTGGAAAGTTGAAACTTTGCCAATTAAATATTTCAATTAATGTAGCTAGATAATAAAAGACTGAATTTATTGAGCATAAAATTATATTGAAGAAAATCTTCGATTTATTCAGATATCAATAAATGACTTTCTACTCGTTAAAATATCGGAATAATAATGTTGTTATAATACAGCATACTTTCAATTTACTAATAAGTAGAAGAGAATTTGTTAAATTATATTATCTATTAAATTAAAATGTGTTATATAATGACGAACAAAACATATGACTATATTTGATGTTATATTGATTAATCTATTAAATAAAATACATATGTCCTAATGTAATAATAAAAACATCAAAATAAACAATATTAAACATAGAATTCAATGTAGAAAAAACTTTAAAGACAGAATTATAAAAGATTGACTATTAATTGTTATTTCTGAAGTCTATTAAACAGAAGTTTTACTATGCTTTTATCTTTTTGTTTGAAGATTAGATCAGTTGCATTTGAGATTATTACAATTTATTTAGAATGATTGATAAAAAAAATAAACAATCCAAAGTTTATCAGCTATGAATTACAGTATTGCAAAAAATATTGCAGAGCATGTGTTGTGTAATGTATCATACGAATATATTTATTGAAGAAAAGTAGCTAAACAAATAACTTAGTTATATATTTAAAATATTAATAGTTTCAAATTATACATGTAATTGAAGAAAAATCAAATTAAAATTCGAAAACTATTATTTCTAGTAAGATTTAAAATATTTAATTGTATTATGTTAAGTATGTTTCCTTGAGATTTATCCCAAAAAATAATTTTGTTCCTTGAAAAACATTTAAAGACGATTTAGAGATCAAACTGCATATTTATAGTACTTTCCGATGACAATTTAATAAGTCATATTCATAAGATTAATGTTTTTTTTTTTTTCTTTTTAAAATCTACATATAATAGTTTTAATTAAATTTTATCATCAAAAACAATTACCTATTGACTATGCATTCTAGCTTAGTAAGCAATGTTTTGTATTCTCTATAATTAGTTGATTCCTTTCAAGAATTATTTAATTGTTATTTAAAGCAATAAACAAAGAAAGCATCAAAGTTGATTAAGCACATATGTGCTCAATCAAGTTTGATGCTTTCATTGTTTATTGCTTTGAATAACAGTTGAGAACTTTTAACCAATTTTAACATGCTATTTTTAACACAATTATCTTAATATATTGAATCAAAACACTAATTTTGGATATATAGATATAATATCAATTATAGTTTATAAATGCAGTAAATATTATGTATTGAAGTAAAATAAACTTCATGACTAATCAGTTTTATTAGAAATAAACTAAATTATTAATTTGGAATATTTATAAAGTTACTAGATGAATGATAAAAATTATTTATAAAATTAATAAATTATATCAATGGAAGGCAGTATATTCAACCAGCACTTTGTAAAGCTTATTATAAAAATATTTTTTTTTAATTTGAAATTATCTGTGGAATATTGTGTTTTAAACACAGTATTCCATGCTTCTGTTTCATTTATTAATTTATATACATACATACATGCATACATAAGTACATACAACAGTATATATATATATATAATATATACTGTTATTATACATTGTTGTATATACAGGTGGTCCTCGACTTTCATACAATTCGCTATTTTATACATATTTAAAAGTTAAATTTTTATTGATATGTATTCCAAAAATGGATGTATTTTCTTGTAGCCATTCTCCTCTCTCTTGTTACATTGTGTATTGTCAGTTTATCTGTTTCGGTGTAAAATACATACTTCAGTTATTGCTAATATTGTAAAATAATTATTTAAAAAAAACTTTTGCATGCTTTTTTTTACATTGCTCTACTTTCATACATATTTCAGGAACCCAATTAAGTATGAAACTGATATTTGGGGGGTTACCATTTAATAACACATTGGGTTCCTGTATGTGTACACACACACACACGCACACGCACACACACACACACACACACACACACACACACACACACACACACTGTTGTATTATATGACAATTTATTTTGAAAATTTTCACAGATTTGACTTACCATATTTGTAAAATCTCCAAAAGCAGCCCACATTTAGTGTGATCTAGAATCATCTTAAGATCAGCACTAATAAATATCAATAGAATTTTAATTTGTAAAGAAGACTGTTTCATATGACAATATTACGAATTCTGTAAAAATTTTTCAGTCATTCTCATTTATTGAATTTATTAATTTAAGAAGAATTTCAAATTTTGTCTCCATACTAACTTCAAGAACAAAACTATTATTTAAATTGCTAAAACTATTTATATGGTTTTATATTTAATGCATAAATTGTTAAGTCAAGTATATGGAGGAGAAAATGACTTAACAATTTATGCTTTAAATATAAAATCATAAGTCATCTTCTCCTCCATAAATTGTTATCTTTTCTGATAACAGTAATGTTCTTTATAAATATTTTCTTGTTTTCAAAATATTTTTATCTAAATTTTTTATTCAAATTAAATCAAATATTGCTTAATTTTCAATATTAAGCAATAATTTTCAGTATTAAAAATTAATAATACCAGATATATTATTACATCTGTAAAAACATGATTATAAATTTTGAATATAAATTTTTTTTTAAATGTAATCGTTTAATTAAGATATGTTTTAAATTGTTTTCTTTATTTTAAATTTTTGGTTATTTGGTATTTTAACGAAAATAAGAAGAAAAATAATTCATATGACAAACTAGTATAAACATGATAATGAGACTTTACTCTTTCCTTGTTTATCTTTAATCAAATAATGATTTTAATTATTTCAAATCAGTGTGTTTCTTTTTTTTTGTTTTTAATTTTGATTATATGTATCTAGTCAGTTGTCGCTAAGATGTGGAGTACATTTAAATCGATAAAAATATTACATATTTTACTTTTATAATAAAATGAGATTTCAAAGATCGGATTAAAATTCTTTAAGAATAATATATTTCCAAAGATAATTTTATTTTAAAATTGTAAAGTCATCAAGTGATTTTTTTTTTTTAACCATTTAATAATATCAATAAAGTTGTTATTGCTAAATATAAATGATGATATTTAGCAATAACAACTTTATTGATATATGGATTGGTGGAGTGTATTGCATAAAACAAGTTATCAGAGTAGAAAATATAACATTATTTGTTTTCTTTTTACATTAGTGTTTATGCTTAAAGGACAGTACAAGAGATTAACATGTAGGATGAATTATTGTTTACAACATTTGAAGAAAGTTAAATGAATAAATCGCTTATTTCTTGAAATATGATTTATTCAAAAATTTTCAAATGAATTTTTTATTTTTCTACAAAAAAAAATGCATAAAACATTTTTTTCGACATATATTTAATGTGAAAATACTGTAAAAATATTTGAGTCATTCAGCATATGAAACCGACTATCTTATTGATGATATATTACTAGGATACTATTTTAACATAATAGAAAATAAAAATATTCCATTTATTCAATGAATTAACTGAAAAAATTTAAAAACTTATTTCAAAATGTTGTTTCAAAATGATGGTCAAATTTAAATACGATATTAAACAATTAACAAAAAATATTTTATATAAAATGCTTAATGAGGAAGAAATTTATATTTATTTTTATCTCAAAAACAACATACTATGAAATATATCAAATGCCAAACAGTAAACAAGAGAGTAAATATTTAATTTGAAGAGATTTCCAGAAATAATAATCTATTGTATTAAAGTATATTTGTTTTTTTTTCTAACTTTATAATTCAAGAAAAGCATAATAATGAAAAAAATTTGGTAGAAATAAAGTTCCAGAAATATATTTTAACAAATTTCATAGTGTTATTTATTTATTTGTGATTCAATATTATGAATTTTCTTACTTAAAAATTTACATCAGAATAATATGAATTTTTATATCTAACTGTAGTCAGAGGTAAAATGACCGTAGTTAGTAGTAACAGTGCAAACATTTAACATTTTACAAAATTGCATTCTGCATATAATATATTATCGTAATTATAATGAAAATTATTTAAGTATGATAAATTTACGTATCAAATTTATATGCAAATTCTAGTATACTAGTATATGCATATAAATTTATAGAATATGCACATACTAGTATATGCATATTCTAGTATACTAGTATAGAATAAATTTATACTAGTATCTTTACTAGTATAAATTTATATATTATTATTATTAATATATAAATTTATGATAAATTTACTAGAATATAGAAAAAATAATTTTTGAATTATTTATCATTATGAATTTGATAATTCTTCAATGTTTTCTTTTCAATAGAAAAATGATTGTAAACACATACATTTATTGCGTTAGGTGCAAATATCTGATTTTTTTTTCTACCTGTTAAATACTTATATTCAATAAAGAATACAGGTATTTAATAGGCAGAATTAACATAGTTGTCTTAGTCATCTGGAATTCTTTCAAAATAAATTAAATAATTTTGATTTTCTTATTTATTTATTATAAATTTTATAAATTTATCTTATTTATTAATATTTAACCTAAATATGTATCTAATCTAGTCTAATTTAAAATTATATAAAAAATTTTAATATTTTATTAAATAGTATTTTCGAGATGTAGGTGTAAAAAGCGTTTCTATTTTAATCATTCTTTTCTTTAATGAGCCATTCATTATATTTAGAGCATGACTGACATATCAGAATTATATATTATGTATGAATGACAAGAATTCATTATTATAACAGTACAGATTACGTTTAACATTTAATGATGATATTATTATTTTATGAGTGTATTGATTCAATTACATTTAAATAAAACTGATTTTATTATAATATTTATAATGTTAACTAGTTCATATATAAAATTTGTCTACTACAACAGTATATTGTTTGATCATTTTCGTTTAATAATATGAAACTGAATAAGAAGTTTTTTCTCTAATTTTTCTGATTGAAATTGATAAATATTTATTTGACCGTATGTAAATTTTTTAACAATTTGAATTATTTTTGAGGTAAAAATTCATGTAAATTTTTTTAATTTTTAAACTTGAATAAAAACATGTCCGCTTAGGATAACGTTATGTTTATTAAAAATAGAATTAAATAGCTGTAAGCATAATTTTCTCTTGTTATTTCACATGAATTTCGTAAGATACAAATCACAAATATATATAGAATGCTTCAATTTATTTTTTTAAGTTTCATTGACTAACTAGAACTAATAGTCAGCTGTGATTTAGCTCGACATAACGTAATGAGCAACTATGGATCAGTTTAAAAGCATATTTAGAAACATAAAATAATACTATATATATCAATTTGGTTAGTATAAGCATTGATGCATATTTGCTTTCTAAAGACCAATGCATATTGATATAGTTTCTCCTAAATTTGTAAAATACAAAATCCATATTTGTCAACTCCACCGGCAGATTGAATAAAGATATTTTTCTAATCTTAATTCTGTATTTTAGTTCAAATTCATCATCATTAATATCCATAATCACATGAAACTTTCAATTAAGAAGATTCAAGAACTTACTAATTATTTAACCATCTATTATTTTTAAACTTCTTAAAGAATTGTTAGTTAGTTATAAGTTATATATTTAAACTAATAAGAGTTTAACTAACAATTCTTATAATATATATATATATATATATATATAGGGTGTAAATTATCTTCTTCAAAAAAACTACACTACGATGTAGATGACATTCGGGCGATTAAAATGATATAA
>WUQG02440086.1:0-27169 GCA_011317285.2 Androctonus mauritanicus
TCTACACATAGGACTATCAACAAGTCCAATCAAGTGAAGATGTCTTCTAAGATGACAGTGCCCAGTAAGGAGTCCTGTAACAATCCTAACTTCCTGTTTATTCAGAGAAAGTAACTCCATAATACGCTGAACAGAGCATCCCAAGATGAAAGCCTTCGCCTGCCTAAGTCCAGAAATAGATCTCCAAGAGGTGAGATGCTGGGCCGCCAGCCAGTCTCTAACAACCCGCCCAAAAGCATCCAAACCAATGCCCAGGACAGGTTCAGGTCCAAAAAAAAAGGGCGAGAAGCCCCTCCCTAGCAAATCTATCAGCAACCTCATTGCCCCCAATCCCCTTGTGCCTTGGCACCCAAACAAGCCGCACTTTGGTAGCCAGTTCCTCAACAAGAAGACGGCAGGCTTAGACTAATACTTAATCTTAGTTTAAACAAGACAAATTTAGATTCGGCGCAAGCAGACTAAGGCTAAAGCAAGTTTCTTGCTTAGTCCCGGTTTAAATTAGTCTTCGTTTATACAACCGGCCCACTAAGTTTAAATCTTATAAGTGTGAAAACAATAGCAGTGGACGTAGAAATAACATTTTTATTCAGGCATATATATTTAATACTTCGGTCCGAACGGTAATCAAACTTATACAACATCCTATCATCAAAATCTAAATTATTTAAAAAACAATACAAAATCTTTTTTCTAAAAGAGTGTTTTATAAGGTTTCTTCTGGCATTTACAAAACTACTGTCTAGAAATGTCACCAAAAACAAACTACTTCGGTAACTTGACATTCACCAAACACATCCGATATATCTTCTTTGCTACGTTATTTTTTGGCATTAAAACGCAACTTGTAACCCATCCAGACTGTTCCGTGGCAACGTTCTTACACAAATAAATTCTCACCCAAGCGAAAATTTCTCGAATAAATATTTATTCGATACGACAGGAATTCTTATTCCATATAAATATCAAGTTTTTGAATATATTTCGACTACGAAATTTAATTACAATAGTTTAATAATAAAGACGTCATCGTTAAGCAACGAAAATACTGTAAAAAAAAATAAATAAAAAATATGCACGGCGAAAATGCTCGGTAGTTACAGCAGAAATTAAATCCTTGTCGCGAAAAGTAAGGCAATTGCTTGTCAAAGACATCTGGAGACAGGCGAGACATCCTATTTAAAGTTGTGGTAAAAATATTGATAAAAAAAAAATGCCATCTCCTTCGAAAATTAAATGAAAATTCAGTAATTTAAATGAAGGAAAAACAAGAGCTAAAAACAAGTTTAAGCTAGATTTAAAAAAAAAAAAAAAACAAAATGTATGCATTCAAAAATGTTTTGATTTGAGAACGAATTTGATACGACTTTAAATTTTGGTTGTGTTTTTTTTTCATTTGCCTTCCTTTGAATTAAAAAAATCTAAATTTTGGGTATATAGTTGTTTACATTTAATTTGTATATTAAAAAGAATAATGCATTGAACTGAGTAAGATCAGAGAAAGAACTGTTATCGCATGTTTTATTCTTGTTTAAAGAAAAAGATCAGTCGGTGATCGACTAAACTGTCCTTACTGTTCTCGATATACAAGAATATGTGAGGTTTTCCATACGAAAAAAATACTTGGACATACAAAAGTGTGGTTTGGTACCATGGTCTATAATTTACCAAACTGTACTTCTTCAAAGTTGAGGTAAAAATGACATTAAATATAGTAGACACATCAGGATATAAATATTTCTCCGACTGCAGACAGTTATAATGACGAGTAATTTTTTAAAAGAATGAGTGCTAACATAGCTTTAGCAATTTCTTTAAGTGTCTGCAATTGTTAGAACATAAGAGAAAAAGGAGAGATTTTTTTTTTCAATAATTCAATTAAATAGGAATATTTTATGAGACAAGGATTTAAAAAAAAAATTCTTGCCGGTAATGATTTATTTCCCATTAAAAATTCTACTTTTGTCGTAAAACTTTCACGTAATAAAATTTTTTTTTTCTTCATTACATTTCTTTTAACGGATATTCGATCTAAACGAAGCTGTAGCAATTCTTATTTTATTGGTAATTATTCTTTTAAGTTTTCTTCATTCGAAAACAGACGATTATATGATACAAAAAACTGTAACAAACCGTGACATATTTTAGTTTGGTTTCTTTTTTTTATTCCTTATCTTTTCAAAATAATATTGAATTATCAGAAAGCGACGAAAAGTTGTTTGATCTTAACATTATGTGAAGTTTTGTCTAAGTTATCGATTATTTTATTTTATTTTTTCTTTTTTCGTTGCTGACGGTTTGCACGGTAGTCCAGTTTTTGTTTTAAATAAAATTTTTTTAAATTTATACGTTTTCTGTCGTTTATTTTTCCTTTCTTTGTCGTTCGATAACGATGGTATTCAACCAGTAAGTCGTATTTGCATTTATAAACATTTCCTGCTGGACAATAGCTGCTGTCATTAGCATAAACAGAATTTTATCAGGAAAAGAACTAAGATTTATCAGCAACGAATATGTAATTTAAACGAAAGCTAATTTAGAAAAAACAGAGTAAAATCCACTTCGTCATCATTAATGACCTAAATATGTTAATATGTTGGGCAATTTTACTTTCAGAATTGGATACAAAACAATAGCAAAATCACGTGTCGAACTGAAGTTTCGATACTTCAAAACAGCATCCAGATGTTAAATTCCCTTAAAGTACACAACCATCGAATATATTTATGATTTCTCTGATGTTAAACCAGAATATTTGTAATGATATTGTTATTTTCGTGTAGTTTTACGAGATGTTTATTTTGATTTCTTTTTCAATTATAAAAAAATCATTTCGAAAGCTTTTTTTGCGTATGGAAATTAAATTTGGTATAAGTAGCCAGCATCATCTTTAATATTATTTTAAATAAACAACATAAAATTGTGTTAAAAATGAAATATTTTGGGATTTATAAGAATTTATGTTGGATTAAGACGTGTGTTACGCAAGAAGTAATCATTGTTATTTGGGGAATTTCATTCGTAGACATTATCCTCCAGGGAAATACCCAAAAGAAAATCTTGTTACTGGCTTCTATTCAAATTTATCTCTAAAACTATAGGGAAATAAACAAAAAATAAGGATATTTTATCTTTCATTTAAATTTGGAAAACGCTGAAAATAAAGCCGAATTTTATATTTTGAAAAATCGATTGGTGAATTTCGTACTCCACTTTTGGGAAATAATTTAATTTCCAGTTTTTCTTTACGCGTTTTTTTTTTCTTCTTCTTCTTCTTTTTTCTTTTCGAAAATTAGAATAGAAGGAAAAAAACTTTATTTTCGAGGTATATGACCACTAGAACAAAGATATAATTCGCCTGTTGATCGAATGTAAAGCTAGTGAAGCCGAAAAAGCTATTTAATACGGGAAGTCAAACATAATTATTTTGTTTGCCTTCCATGCAATTAGTGTATCATTCCATTTGTCTCTTACATCTTTATCTTTTGTCCAGTGAACTGGTGTCAGTGACCATCGAATACATTAAGAGCGCTAAGCTTATACGATTAATAGATAAACACCAGATGATGATCTTAAAATTCGTTATGTATTCATCAAAATAAACACTCAATTTTCATCATAATGATCTCAATATATATATTGAGATTATTCAAGGAACAATATTGATACGTGTACCAGCTCGAACTGTCAACTAAATACATTTTAATGGGAACAGTATTGATAACAATCTATTGATGTTTAATTTTAAGGTTTAGAAACATTTTAATGAAACGACATTTTATAATTTAAGACACATTTTCAATGAAGAGTTACCGCTTGTCGTCTTTTATAACTTTCCAGTGATATAGCTGTGAAGATCTGGATCTATTTTACCAGTTAATTTCTGAATAAAATATATTTTCCTAAGTAAAACTGATTTATAACTTTTGTATTTCATGCGAGATGATAATAGTAAGCAAAAGTTTCGAGAACTAGTTTCGTCTAGCTAAGTTTTGACTAACTACAAGTAAATGTACGAATGGACGAATTCGGTTTCATAAGAGAAATTCCTCGAAACTATTTCGTCTTTCTCTTTATTCATAAAGTTTGGATTTAGGAACGCGAACACGGAAGAAATTGGACTGGAAAAAACAGGATGACGTTTTCTTCCTACACGCTAAAACTTAAAAATTCCAAGAAAAATATATGTTGTTTCGATCGATGGAAATAATTCTCTTATTGTTATTCAGTTGAATAATTTTTTATCTTATATTGATGTTTACTCTGGAGTTTCGACGCTAAAATATCGAAACAATCGTTTCTATTGTATTAGGTTGGCAACTAAGTTCCGGCCGTTTTTTAAATTTTAATATTCCGCATCTCATTAAATGTTTTTGGCATAACGTTTTAAATCATTCGAAAGAGGATGTTTTGTTGAACGTTGGGAAGAAGTCGTAAACAACAAGGGAGAATACATTATTGATTAATTAGTTGTTAATTTTTATTGAAAAATAAACTTTTAAAAAATTTACTGCGGGAACTTAGTTGCCAACCCAATACATCGAATGAATGTCATATATTTATAGTACTGTATATAAGAATGTAGGTGCAGGTTAGCGTGATAAATGTACAATCAGTATGGGCATGACGTACAAGAACGAAAACAGATAGGTAATTCACGATAAGATATCCGGGATTTTCTAGGGTTTCTATTCACGACACAGTTCTGCTATTTAGTTAAGAGATTTGATGCAATTTGTTTGTTTGGAGAGTGAAAATTCTTCGAGATTTAATGCAAGAATCTGTTAACTTTATTAAATACGTAAATATCGATGGCACATTCAAATCCTGCGAAGGGAGTTATGAGTGTCTTTCTCACTCGTGAGACGATTTCTCATTCCTGCTTTTAACAAATTAAGTATGTGGATGTAGCTCTAATTAATGAATACAAATTTTAACTCATTTACAATCGTTAATCATCGTAAAAAGGTTTCCTTCCTGACAAAGCACGCTATTCTGAAAGGAACTGGAAGAATTCCGCATTGTTTTGATTATTTGACAAGGTATACGCCTGGCGAATTTTAAAATATGAGTTTAATTCTTTTAAAAAAATCTGAATTGAGTTAGTTAAAATTTAAAATCAATTTTATAACCAAAAATTAAAGTTTGTTAATATATAGCTCATGTTCATAAATTACCCAATCTACTTTAAATTATGAAAAGGGTCAAATGACCACTGCGCAAAAAAAATCTATGCGTACTTTGCAAATTTTCTGTTTTTCTTTGTGATGATGCTAAGAAATCTTAAAAAGACTAATTTAACTACATTTTGCATAAAATAATTTGCATTTTTGTTTTTAGTGCTTCATCCTTGCTGACTAACAAAAAATAATTTTATAAAATGTAAAAAAAAAAAAAACAGAGAAAAGCGAGCAACTTTGACATTAAGACATTCATTACGGATCTAATTAAAATGTATCATCTGCCACTATATATCCGATGGTAAACACGCTGAATTTATTTCCCGTTACTTCTCAGTTTTCTGCATTCAATTCTGTAAAGCAAGTTACTACTATAAGTTATTTGGTCAGTTTTGATTAGCTTAACGGCAGACTCCGAGTTTATTATGCTCAATTGTATCCTATCAAGAAGTTCGAAGTCATTTCTGATTGCATTACGGATTACGATCGATAAATTCCTGCAGATTAATGCATGCATCACTTCTCTCATATTTTCTCCGTTTTTTTTCGTCTCATAAAAGTTCCTTCCAGCCAATTACTATGAAATATTTCCCTCAGGATACGCGGTAGAGAAAAATACTTTAGCGGATTAATTTGCTATATACGTAAGAGATTGAACAGTAATTTTTAGAAATGCAAGAATTTACTCGCCACTTCGGATGAATAGACTTAATTAATAATCAAAATTTTGCCAAAGTATCTTTTCAATTTTTAAAATTAAAATCGATGAATAACGTTTGACTTTCTATTTTTAAACTACATACCAAAGGAAAAATTCTATACTCTATACAAACCGATTGTTTTGGCTGAATGATATGTAGAATTTACATAATTGCTTGTAAATAGACTCTACTATTCGGTTTTGTTTTAACATAATTTTAAAATATAGCCTAATCGATAGAGAATTAACTATGACATACTTCTGAAAAATGCATTTAAAGATAAAGATATCTTAATTAAATTCTACAAAATGCTTTCGAAACGGAGAGGAAAATTTTTGCTGCATTTAAATATTAACATTTTGTATTTTTTTTATTATAAATAAATAATATTTAAGATGCAATTACAAATGTGACATAACAATGGAATACGAGTAAACAGTGAAAGTTGTATATTAACAATGGACGACGAAGTAAACAGTGAGTTGTGGCGTAACAATGTGCTCAAAGTAACAACGGAATGTAACATAGTAATTAACTACTAAATAAATAAATAGCTGATTTAACAATCTATCGGTAGTTAATATTGGATTTACTGTAGCGTATTTTAACAATGATTGTGGTTTAAGTCTATGTGTTGCAAACGTGTACGGCAACTCATTTTTTTTATATATTTGCAAACACATTGCTGTTTAATTAAAATTCGAAAAGGAAAATCGAAAATATAGTTTATTCATTAATATTGAAATATATAATTTCTTTTTATTAAACGTATTAAATTTTATTTTCTGTAGATTTTTTTCAGGAAAAAAAAAGTTAAAAACGATAAACCTGTATGACATTCAAACGGAATTTCTTCAAACTATATCTATACGATGGCAAAGAAATTTTCATTAGCGATACATAAATATTTTTATAAACTATGTTTATTCGATTAACAATATAAAATTCTTTCATTCGAAAAAATATGTTAACAATAAATAGTTCTATTTTTGGTTGTATCTTGCTAAGGAATATTTTGCTATGGCTATTACTGTTCTGATATCTTTCTAAATCTACTTTGTTAAAGCAAACTTCGAATCTGGCATCTGTAGAATTTCTCCTTCGAGAAACTAATAAATTTTTTATATTAAAAGTATCTCAACTTGATCCAAATTTTATTAAAAGTTTAAACTGTTTTAAGAATTTCGATGACAACAAAAAAATGCGAAAGGAATGTCTCTCGTAAGAAAATAACTCCGAAATCCTCTGACAACAATTTAATATCGGCAAACACTTATCAAGAATCAGTAATTTGGATCTGAACAACCGATTTTGAGTACTTTATGATTTTCTCTTCTCGAGATTGAATTGCTTGCCTTAGAAAAATTCCTTCTAGTTTTTCATTTGGGAAGAAACAAAATTTTATTTTTTTTTTCTTTTCATTTTTTTTGAAGTAGCTTGTTTGCTTTTTTTTATTCCAAACTCTGTTTTTTTTTTTCCTTGTCTGGCATCTAAAATTACAATGGGTTTATAATGGACTCGTTAACTTGTCGAGTTTATGCAAAGTTTAAAAATGTTTAATCGAATGGACGTGTATGTTAATCCTACAGTTTTACATCTAACGGTTAGCATTTCGTTGCTTTTCTAATATCCTCTTTTTATCACCATAATGTGCAAGATTTTACTGATTTTTACAATAACTAGTTCCAATACATGCAGACAATCTTGTGTGTTCCTAATTAAAAATCTATATTTAAAAGTCGCTTTAAGTACAAACTGATATATTTAACAATTTTATTGTTTGTTATGCTTATCTATGTGGCTAGATGTTAATCTAGACTAGTGCTATCTAACTATATCCAGCAATAAAATACGTAAAGTGCATTATAGAAGATTCTTAAACTATCAGTTGATTATCCATAAATTTTTGCTTCGATGTTTTTAATTATTCACTGTTAAATATATATATATATATATATCATGTAAACAAAGTCTGTATTTATAAGTAACAGATAATTTTTCGAGAAAAATCATTTATTTAATGTATTCTAACTAAAGAATAATGGATAAGGGAGCAAAACCATTTAATTGATTACTCAATCGTATATATTTATAAAAACGAGCCTGGGTTTCTCATATATGATTAATGTTATCGTTTCTTTGTAGGGTAATTAAGTGAAGCGACAAATGAGTTACTAAAAGATGTAGGTTTTCGACATTAGCGTGCATGAAAACCTTAGTAAATAGCGAATTAAGGTCATGGTATGTCTGAAAACATATTGGAAGAATGTTAAATAGATAAGGTCCTGGATTACTACCCTGAATAAAATAGCCGATCTGAAGAAGAACGTTTGGCGCATCCGTAATGTCCAATTAATGTTAATAGATATGCTAATAGCGTAGAAAGAAAGATAAAAACCGATCGGGATACGATGTTAATTAACGTTAATTAATTGTTTATCGTCACGTTGGCCGAAAAACTGATCGAATTAGCAAATTCGAGTATCAGCAATAAATGTCATTCAGGTACTGGAAATCGATTTTTTTTTTTTCCCAGAGACAAGCGATACATCAATCACCATAAACAAAAACAATCATTAATTAAGAAGAGAAGAGGATCGAGCGCTTGATGATAACACGGTTGAGCTTATAATACGCGTATAGATAATCGAACGTTCAGTTTATTGGACTTGATGTTATGAATGATTATTCTTCTCGAAAGATGTTGCGTGCATACAATGTGCGCTGTTTGTTTGGCGTTTTGAAACACGTATTAGACTTATAAGTACAGCGAATACAAAATTAAAAAAAAAAAAAAAAACGCTCGTAGAAATGTATTAAATGTGTCGAAAGAACGACGCGCGAATAAGTTGATTACAAAACAATCTACTCCAAATCCAGCTTTATATTAAATTACTCAACTTTTATCAAGGCTTAGATACATCTTTTATTGGGGAAAAAAATTAATTGTCACTTTTGCATTTTATTAAATTTTCCATATTCGAAATTAAATATTCTTTATATGTAGCTCGATAATAAATTGCTAGCCATATAACTTCGAATTTCTCTCTTTAAAAAAAAAAGTAATAAATTAAAAATTAATAAACGAATTCTAGAAAACTCTAACACACATAAATTAGCTTCTTAAAACGTTCAGATCGGGTGAAGTAATTTTCTGATATATTATTAATCATTCCCAAGTTTCGTGACATGTTTTACGTGAAATAAAGTACACTATTTAATTCTAATAATATTAGTCATTTTTATAATTTTTAAATCTATATTTTAGTTGATGATGTAATCGGTAAGTATTATAAAACTTAAATTTTTGCTTATTAAAAATAAGTTTTAATGAGTATCGAAGGAATGGTAATATTCATTTTTGAGCTTTCGAAAGTTTTAATGACGCTCTGGAAAGTAAAAAAAAAAAAAAATTAAATCTTTTTTATGTTTACCTTAATTTAAAAAAGATATATTGAATACGTTAACAGTAAGATGCAGGCAATATTAGTACATCAGCGTTAACCTTGATATATTATTCGAGAGAGTGAACGAAAATCGAAAGGATTCGGGATCAAAAATCTGCAGCACGAAGCCAGCATTACTCTTGATTCTTACATTTCAGATTGTTTTGTTCTAGTGAAAATAACTCTTTAAAAAATGTATTTACAGTATTTGCTACATTTCATAAAATAATTAAAAATGATTGTTTTATTTTCTAAAAGTTAAAACACAAACTTACGCTTATGATTATTAAATGCTGTTTGTTTGTTTTCTGCAGCTTAATGACAAATCAATGACAATTATTCAGAAGAGGATGTTTTATCAACTTTTCCAGTTGTTACAGTAAAAATGGAGATAAATCTTAACCATTTTGACAAATATAAACTGCAGATATAATTCATATTCTAGTTTATATTTTTAGGGGAAAAAAATCTATAGTTTTAGTAAATTATACATTTTCGCATCAACTTATTTTCAAACCGATAGGGAATATCATTGTGATAATGGAACACGAGTGTCAAAGCGCATTAGGAAAAAGTACAATGATAGGACTATCTTCATTGTTACTATAGAACGTCTTATATAATTCTATATAGCAGAAAGAAATGCATTTAAATCTAGACACTGCGTGAAACACAAAAGCAAACTTGTTATTAGATTTATTTTATCCTTTGTGACATTATTAAAATTTTCAGCTAAGTTATATAAAACGTGATTAAAACTCGAAAAACAGAGTAAAATCAACAATGTTAGTTTCAGATTTCAACAGCTATCCATAAACTAAGCTTAATAATTTATGTTTATAATTATTATTTTTTCATCACACAGTACTACGGACCGTTAAAAATAAAATTATAAGTGGTAGATTGGTTGAAATGATAGAGGAAACCGGGACTAGTTGTAACACTTTTTTACTTTCTAATTATTTCACGTTGCAAAAATTTTCCAATTTCATAAAAACAAATACATCGTTGTAAAGAAAATTTATTAATTTCTTCACCGGTTCAACACAAATTTGATTTAACTAAAATTAGTATTTTTAAAAACATATTTTTCTGAACGATTGCAAATGTTATAAATATTCCACTGCCGAAGCATGTTGTAATATCCTGTTGGGCAAGTTATAATACTACAAAATTTCAGTGAAATACAGCTTGTGTCCAAGTTTTTTATTCAAATTTTAGCCTAATAAGTTCCAATTTATCAAATCAGAGTCATAGTTGTGACAGACAAAGAAAGGATTACCAGCTCTGCATTCTTCGTCATCTTATTTCTTGCACACAATGCATTGGATCCATTTCCCCTATGGTTGTTTTAGTCCTTATTATGCACGAAAGAAATATAATTTTCTTCATTTGAACTGCTGTAGTTTGAATATTTGACGGCTGTAAATCGCTACCATTGATTTAAACTGTTACAACCTGACCCGGAATCCACCATTTGGTTTGGGAGCCATATAACCGCGAGGATAAGTTAGTCTGAACGCTATCCTATAAGCTATTACACAGCTGCTGTACAGTAATAATTACTAACAATTGAAATAGATTATAAAAACGTTTTTATTCATTGAATTGCATTCCATTTATGCCAGCTAACTGAGAAACGTGACCAGGCGGTAACCTGAGAAAATGTAATCAGTCGATAACCTTTATTAGACATCTTCATGAATAATTTGAAGATTTTTGAGCAAATCAGGAATGAATATTGGTACCTGTCACAACCAACGTATGTTGCTTCTAGACCGGGCTCCCCTATTTGCCAGATTCTTGATAAAGTAAAAAAGTCTTTTTAAAAATCCAATTCGGTTGTATTCAAATATTTGCTTTAATGCCAAGGATTATAAAGGTAAAATGTCATTATCCTGACTTTTTATATTTAATTTTTCACTTTTTCGAAGTAAAATCGATAAAATTTCGCCTATAAATCACGTGGGTATAGTGGAAACACAATTTTGTAAATCTCTTCTTATTTATCTAGTTGTAGCTTGGGAATACCACTCGCTCTATTCCAAATGCATTTGTGTACTTAAGTTTTGACTTCACTTCCCACACAGAACATTACTAAAAAATTACAAATTTTACTTCGGGTTCAATTTTCACTTTGAAAGGTCACTTGTCTATTTCTAAACCTCTTATTTATCTCCCACAGGTGTAAGTTACATTCTAAATCAAAGACTATTTTAGAAAACTTAATGGAAATTTTGATGCAATTTTCTCTTAACTTTTTTACTTGACCTTACGCTGTAACTATACGGTGTTAAGCATTGTTAAACAAAACTGTTGGGTTTTGTTTAGCATAAAGAATAAGTGTAATAAAAGCAATTCGTTACAAACTCTATATAGATTAACCATTATATAAATAAATTAATAGCATTTAATTTGAGATAATTACTCCCGCGTCCTTAGCGGATTAAACTGTATTTTTATACTTAATTTAATTTACTTTGGTTCTCTTTCCATTGACCAATTGTCACTATTGATCAGGCAATTTGCATTGATCGTTTGTCCTAATTCTGTGTGCACCAAGAGACAATTTTTGAAATTTTATACCCTGTGTACGTAATGTATATACTAACCACAGGAAAAAAAAAACATCCCCTGACTACAAAAGATGAAATAAAACTGCAGCAGCAGGTTGCACGTCATCAGTTATTAAATATTACTTTGCTTCCATCTCGAATTTCTGCCAAGAAACTTATTCTGCAATTGAAAATTTTATAAAATAAAACGGTTTTCATATTTTCTTTTACACTTGTATCAAAACATTTTTGTTTAACGAGAAAGTGTTGCAGGAATAGTCGATAAAAAAAATAGCGTCCATTCATCTACAGAATTGTATGGAGTTTCTTTTTTTATTCTGTAATAAACTAAAATTTGATAGAAATGTTTTTCTTTCAGTTAAATAATCTTATTTCTGCATTCGTACAAATTCTTTTTATCTTTTCAATAGATAAAAAATAAAAATAAAAATAAATCGGAACTGTTGTAAACTGCAATATTTCTGAATAAATAATTTTAAATTTATTTTTAATTGCATCATTGAAAACGCGGAATATATATTTTTTTTAAATGTTATTCGGTAATTTTTATATATTGGATGCAAGAAGAAGAAACAGTTACCTTTTAAACGAATTAAAACGTGCTGTCAGTTTTTTAATAAAACACGAAGAAAGTTAAGAATGCCTATTGGAAATACTAGATGCCTTATTTCGATATTCATCTCATCCATGAAATCTCCTTCCTGAAACAAATAAAAAAAAATATCTTTTACAATTCAGTACATTTGATTCCATGCTATTCTCTAAAAGCGAAAGTCTATCCACTTTACTTACATTTCCCCCATAACATCTTTTTTTTTCGGTCCCTATCTTTCTGGTGGCCATACTTAATAAATCTGTTTTCTTGGCTGTTATTTTATTACAGAATAAACAAGTTTAAATCATCATAAATAAAGTCAACGTATATATTTAATATAATTAATGGATAGATGGATATACTGGTGAATACTTTGGGTAGTTGGAAGGATAATGTTTTCCAAATGAAATATTTTCATTTATCTAATAAATTTTCCTATAATATTGCGAAGAAAGCGTGCTATTGTTAACTACCGGATTAATACGATAGTCACGCAAAGTGATGTAATTGTCGTGTCAAATGTTTTAGCCATATATTGTCTTTAACCACTCGTTCGAGACACTGGTTACGATTGAAAATACCAAGAAGTACCGAGATGAATTTTTCTATCACGTTTATTCAACGATAAAATCGATTCGAATTCGTATTAGAATTTAAGATACGTTACAGATGGTACTGATATCGCTCGCCAACAGATGAATAACTACATACAGGCCGCAATGTTTGTAGTCTCCATTATTTTCTGCCAACCTTATACGTGTCAGAGTATCAAAATCCTTTTGAAATTTTTTTACGTCGTTCAATCGAATTTCGTAAAATCGCTTACTGAAAGTTCACTCCGGTAAATTTGTTCGAATTTTGCACTGCAACCAATCATCATTAATCGTACTGAATATCCATTTATTCGCCGATTTCTATATTGTTATAAGCACGCTTCAGCGAACAATTTAAAGAATAATTTTACTCTGTTGTCATTACGATCAAATATTTCGAGCGTTTTTACATATCGCGATCTATAATCTTAAGCGCTAATGCTGTTAGCAGCTATTCTGCTGAATATCTTCGATATAATAAACGATCTTTCATTATCGTTCACTGCATATATCTCAAAATGTTCTGCAATAAAATTTCTGCTTCTTATCTTTATTACCAGCTGTAATTTCTCAAAACGAATAGATTTCTTATAAACAACACAATTTAAGTTTAATATGAACTCTCGTAACAACTACTCGAACAGTGTATAGAAGAATTTAAGCATTTGTATTAATTTAAAATGCAGTAAAAGAATTTTCAGACAAAAATAAAAATTTCTGGATATATATCTTAAGTGCTCTATTAATAAACTATACTGTTTTATTCGATGAATGTTAATTTTGCCGTTATATTGTTCTTTACAATAAACAGATGTCTGTAAAGATAAGCAACTGTTAGCAGATGAGAATAAGAAAACTAATTTAGCGACGGCGATAACATGAATACATTTAACTCCAGATGTGAAAAGTTACTGCATTGTTCTTCCCTCCACCCACTACCGATTATCTGATTATTTCTTTGAAGCCTTGCTATTTTCTAAATAAAATTATTATAATTCGCTTACACCAAGTCGTTTCTATGGATATCCATTAACTTTCAGAGTGAAATATAATTTTAAATAGGATATATTTGGTAAGAGACTTACCTTACCGTATGCTGTTTCTGAAGGAATACTGCTACTCTAGACATCCCTTCCTGATACCACTTCAGGATGCTATTTGTGTCGCAATAATACTTCTTACACGTTCTTATCGAGACGGAGAATTTATCCGAATAGAGTAGAGAATGAATATGTGAAATAAAGATTTAGAGAAAATCCACGTGCCCTTCCCGCAGATTGTAAAAAACTGGAGAAATACAAGAATATACAAGATATAAAAATAAAGTGAGGCCAAAGCTGGAAGGAAGCTGTTTACAAAATGTTCGACTTTTATCAGGAATTTTAAAATTTAAACTTCAATTTAAGAGACATATAATATTAAAAACAGAAGCCAATTCTTGTTCTATTGATTTTTAGTCTGGTTGCAGATATTTTATTACAAATTTCGATGGAAATTTCCGAGATTTAAGTAACCACTTTGCTTAAAATTTCGATAATTTTTATTAAATATACAAAAGGCAATTTAACAACGTTTATTTTACTCGAGCAAACATTGGTTTTAAATACCTTTTAGTATTTGATGGTTTTCAATGGAGAAATCCTTTACTTTAATCATTGGTTGATTATATTTGAATTTTTATTAATATTTATTTTCGTGTGATATTTATTCTTCTACCTCCAAGAAGAATGGAAATTTATTTGTTTTTTAAAAACATTGCCTTTCATCAGTTTTATAATTGAGTAGGATAATGCCAAATTTTTTAAATGAAAATAAAATTTTCAAATTATCTCTGATTTAAACTCGGATTAAGGGAATATGTGGGGAACTTTTCTAAAACATTAATGTTGTTTACGGGGGATAGATCCGAAAGACTATCTTTCGGCTACAGACATCCTATACAGATGAGATCTTAGGTCAAACGTTGCGTCAACTGGTCCGGAAAGGATAAAATCGATAAGACAACTAGTGCTTCCAACAGATGTTAATTAATATGAATCCCAATATCGATTTTAATAAATTTAAACGGTGCATTTTTCAATTTTCTGATTTTAATTCTCGATAATTTTCAGCAATTATCAATTTGGGATCGGCAATTCTAACCGAACTAATGCAAAATCGATTAAATTCCACTTCCAAGTCTGCTTATCAAGAATGAAAATCGAGTACCAAGAGCAGTCTAAAAACTGAAAGTTAAGAAAACTTTCAATTTTCACAAGTGTCTATTATTATTGTTATTTAAAATCCTATGCTGTAAACCAATTCAATTTTCTATAAAAGCTTAAAAGTTTAACCGAATGTTTAGTAATCGAATTTTTTTATTTTTTTTTTTTCAAATTTCTATATAAGATAAAAAGATGACGAATCTGGTTACTTATTTAAATGATTTTTCGCTTTACTTTTTTTTTAATTTTAAAAATTGAATGAAACGTTTTGTTTTAACATATTTCTAGGAGAAGATAACAACAAGAAAAATGAACGGGACGTCGACGGCCTCCTGTTCTCCATTGATAACAGAGCTCAGCAATTTTTATACAGAAAATTAAACAGGTAACTTGTCTTTAGGAGTTTCTTAACGTACAGGGCGTATAAGAACTTTTATTATTATTTTTTTTCTATTAAATATAAGGTTATGCAAGTGTGCTTAATGGTCGATGATATAATCGAAAAGCATATAAAACTCGAAGAAACAAGTTTCTTAAATTGAATTCGAGTTTTGTTAAGACGAAAACGCTTACAAAACTCGACCTCAATTAGACGAAATTTATGTACACAGATTTATTTTAGTGCTTATTCCTTTATTGCTACTAAAATTGATAGCAGAGAAGTTTACAAAGTAAGAAAAATGAACATAACGCATGTAGAACTTCTTTAGAAAAACAAACATATTAAAGTACTAAATTAAACATCTTAAAAATTTTATATAAACATAAAATTCAATTTGTTGAAATGGTTTCTTTTACGTATTTACAACTTCTCATTTTTAATTAGTTTTATATCCGAAATTTATTCTTATTTGTCTGAGATTTAAACGAAAGTTTTTACTGGGCGATATTAATCAAATGCATGATTATTTCTAATAACTTAGATAAAAATAAAAAGCGAAAGAAATCATAATATAATTTTTTAACCATTTCATCAAATAGAGTGTGGTGATGATGATAAATGAGCGTAACTTAACACGAATAATTGTTTTTTCTTCGAAGAAATTCTTAAAAACCATGGCCTGTTGTACATAACAGATATAAATAATACTTGATATAAAATTCATGAAGCATCAATATAATGCGTTATGACAAAATTAATGATGGTTATTGTCCTAAGTTATTTATCCTTAACGTGTTTTGTTAGTAATTGATGTTATAAATAATGTATTCGCCACCTTCCATGTTCCAAAATTAAGCAGTTCGTTGAAGCATTTTTAATATTTAATTCTGGCTTGCATATTTGCTATACTGCGAGTTTTTTATAAGTGCGAAAGAAATAGATAAAATGTTTCTATCCCTTAGAAAAAAAATCTGACGTTTGTTTACTCCAGTGATGGGCAAACTACGGCCCGTGGACCACATGCGAGTTTTTTATAAGTGCACGACAATATGTGCGGCCCGCGATCCGTAAACAAATGAAAGATTTTTTTAAAAATTTTACCACAAAAGTGTTAAATTATATAAACAAGCAAAGTAATTAATTAAATTTAGATTTTGTACGCTAAAGCGTCCCTTAAAAAAAAAATCTGGCATGTGCCCCACTGGATTTTCCGATATTTTTGAATATATAAGCTATTGGGGGCAAAGGATTTTGAGGCAGTAGCTGTGATAGAGAGCGGCCGTGGAAATTCGTTGAAAATAAAACTCTGGTTTCCGGCATGATCGCAATATTTTCCTCTACTATGAGTACCTCATATATCGGAAAGTAAAAACGTTTATTTACATGCAGCCCGCTAGAGACCTTACAGAAGTCCATGTGGCCCGCGGTCAGAAAAGTTTGCTCACCCCTTGGTTTACTCAATGAAATTAGAAATTTATTGAGTTTCTGGAGACGTCTAGAAGTGCTTTAGTTCCTTTGAAGATTTACTGAACCGTTGTCGAAACCTAATAGACTCTACTATAATTCAACCTTATTAAAGCAAAACTATAGATATTCTATCTTATCTGAAGGATACTTAAGCAGAAACAAACCGACTTGTCATTACTCACGACTAAATACCATCAAAAATCGAGATTGCATCAACGTTTCTAAATGTATAAGTCATGTTTCATAAGCTCCTTTCTGCTTAATTAATGGTTATATAATTGATGAACTCGATTAAAACTGACTGTAACAACCAAACGTCATCTGAAGATTTGGATAATTATTTTAAAGTCAGCTTTTATGCTCTTTGTTTCGTTACTAATTATGAATACCGTGCACGCTGGCTATTACCGCATTATCGTGTACGTCATATTAGATTTTATTGTTAAGTATATATTTGTATACGATAAACCGTACTTATCCTAAGCATAGACAAATAATTAGACGGTTTAATGTCTGTACAATCGGTTATAACAGCACTCGAATTATAAATTATCTGAAGATTTTTACGATTATCAAATAATGCCAAGCTATGAAAGGTTCCGCATTTTAGTATCGCTGTTAAAATAGTCTTTAATTGCCTACTTAACTATCGCTTTTATTGTTAAGGATAACTGAAATACCTGAAAATAAATCCGTTTTAGATGAGTACTTCGAAGTGATTATTCTCTTTTAAACTTCAATTCGGTTGTTTACAAGAAGTGATACCTGTAAAAAGGAAAAATTTCGATAAGAAAACTTACGGAGATTCATAAAAAAAATTTAGAAAACGTGAGGTTTGAAAGATCGCCACGCTTTCTGTTCGTTTTGAAGTCTCTCGCACAACTTTTCAACTAAATAAATTTAATGGAAACCAACAACATCGAATTTCGTGAATTTCTCAAAATATTATCTTTTAATCCTTCGGTTGTGACCATTAAAAAATGGCGGACGTTCAAACTGTCGAGATAATTTCTTAATGTAATCGTGAATTAATCATTAAAATTTTATAAAATTTATCTGGAAGGTCAGGTCATTAAAAGCCATCTCGATGACACATCAATTAATCTTTTATCTTTTAACCATTAAAAATGGCGAACTTTCAAACTTCGGACGGTTTCTCTTTGATAACTCTCGAAATTGTTTGATAAAATTTTTATGGCATTCAGGCATAGAAATTACGCCACTTTTCACTACACACATTTTAACCATTCCAACATAAAAAGACGGTTTCTGGAAGTAGATATCCCGAATATATTTTTACTATTTTTTAACCTTATTAAATACGAGATTATGCAACGAGACAATCTTACATTGATCATTAAAGGAAAAATTTAAAAAAAAAAAAAAAATTAGATGATATATCTAACATTCCACTTTGATATATTATCTAACTATAAATTTCTTTTTTTCTTTCGAATTTTTACATCAAAGAAATTTGATTTATTTCTTCATATATTCGTATCCGAGTTATTTTATCTTCGGAATTATTTAGACGAAATTTTCAAATTTAATAAATATTTTAAACCGAATTCTTCTTATTTTATTTCCTGATGTAAACAAATCCACTTTGTATATATCGTGCAGAGAAAAATGTACTCGCTCTAAAAATAAGTTCGTAGCGTATTTATTCTACCATTAAGTTATCCCGAAAAGCCAAAAAATTTTTCATCTAGAACTTCATCTTTTAACTAAAAAAAATATATGTATATTGTAAATATTTGGTTATTTATATATTTTTAAATGTATTTGGATTGTAGATATTTAAAAATATCCAAAAATCCTCAGCGAAAAGCACGAAAAATTACGTGGCAGTTATCCAAAAAACATTAATAATAATAATGCTGTAATAACAAAGTATTTTGCTTTCATATTTGTCAGTCGTTTTTTTTTTTTTTAATGAATATATTCATTCATTGTAGGATAAAAATGGTGAAAAAAATTTAGTTATTATATCTTTTTATATTTATCGTTTCCATCTTTCTTGTAGTGCAAACAGAAAATGCATTTTTATATAATTAATGATGCGAATTTTCAGATGTTTCCTTTAGTTCCGGTAATATAAAACATGCGAGGGATTTCGAAAAAATGGATTTTTCTCTGCGTATCTTCCGCTCGTTTTATCTATTTTTTTATTTTTTTAATTTTAAAATAAGTAAAAAAAGAAAGAATTTTAATAAAAATTGAATTAAGAAAGTAGTTGCAAAATAAAAATAGGTCGATCAATTATTTAAAACACGTAAGAAAGTTTGTTTTCCAAAATTCGAATTTCCGAATAAAAAAAATAGAAACAAGTAACATCCGTTCGTCAGTTTATTTTTTTGATAATCCGATAACATGTAAATCGAATGATATATACAGTAACAACCGCTTTTATGTTTCGAGTTACGGTTAGGTTTCAACTTATAAACTAAGAAGAACGAGTTAAAACTACTGAATTTATAATTTTAACTGACGTTTCCAGCCAGTCCACGTTTATTTCCGAGTATAAATTTAAATTTTTTTTGGTTATTATTATTTAAAAATACGCACTTTAATCGGATTTACAGTATTCGCGTGAGTCTATAAATTTACGTTTCTGTTATCGGCGTGTGTGTTTACGCTGCATTATGCATTATGAATAAGAAAAGCGTGAAAAGGAATGCGATACGTTTTGATAAGCAGAATATGATAAAAGTATGAAGAGTAGTACAGGCGTTATGGGTTATAGAAGTTAAAAACAAAATTTATGCGAAGTATACCACTAAAATGCGCTACTTTCTTTTTCTTCCATGGCATAGATGCTTCCGCCGACAGTTTTTAACGCTTTTGTTGATGGAAATCTATTCGGATTCGATTTTTTTTTTTTTATTTTTATTATCGCACAAACATCATTAGCGAAGTAGGACAGCAATAAAAATGCAGATGCAAAGATACGTTAACGCGTGTGCGCGGTAACGAGTTAGTATCGTAAAAACAAAGTAGGTAATTAAAACCAATATCACTTAAATGAATAATGCATATTCCCGCTAAACCCGCTGCAAAGAATGTAAGTATATATGCACTATATATATATATATATATATAGTAGCTAAGAAATGCGCGCCGTGTTGGCGGACGCAATAGAGTTTGATGAAAGATATATCTTCCATATCAAGTACCTGCGAGATAATTCCTACTGGAGATATTTGGAAGAGTTTTGAATGCTTTGTTTTTTCCTCTGGGATCCGAAACTAGGAACTCTGAACTAAATTTTTGAGTTTCCAATTGGAAGAACTTATTGATGGATGGATATAAAAAAGAAAAATGCTAATAAAAGAAGATGCAAACTTTTAATCGTGATAAATATTAATTTACATCTGCCAGATTGGTGCCACTTAAAATTACGTGGAACTCGGCCATTTCTACTAATATTTTTATCTTATCGGTGTAAATGAACAGCAACATGATTACACGTGTCTTGGTAAATTCAAAATATTTCTTTAAAACGTCTTAAAACTCTTTAACGACCAACATAAAGTAAAGTTTTCTCAGGAATCCGAAAGAATGCGAATTATTTTAATGGATTTACTTTTATTGTAACTGATAAATATCTTAAAAATAATAAATCTCGATATTTTTGACAGGAAAGAAGAGCTTAAAGTGACAAAAATACCACGTGTGGTATTTTGAGATTTCATGATGTCCTCTTAAAAATCTTGGGATGCCATTCTTAAACTTTTAATAAAAATCAAAGATCGATATTTCGAGTGGTTACTAAGTCGAATAGCATTTTCCCTCTAGCATAATAATTAAACCAAAACATGTTTTGCCGTTACATATTGAATAACTTATAGAAGGTTTGGCAACAGATTTTTCTTCTTCTTTTTATTTTGCCAATGTCCACCAAGTTTGTCGACATTAATGATAGCGAGTGAGATAAAAAAATGATATATGATTTTTATTGATTGGGATACAAAATTAATAGCTTATCTGTTGCCCTACCGATAACTTACCATAATAGTGTTTTATTCGTTATTGGGGTGAGATTTATATCTTCGATCATTAAAAGGTTGAAAATGCCCATGAATAAATTCTACTTCCCCTGGGTTATATCGGTTTAGAAGGAATCTTAATCATGTTCTCGTTAAAATTTCTTCGATAGAAGAATTTCCTGCATAAAAATACAGTACTTGCAAACTAGGTTGCTTAGGGCATTTACCAGTCGAGTTAATGCTTCTAAATGCGACTTATTATTCTTTTTTTAGGTCGTGTTTCGGTATTAATCTCATCAAATTCGGAAATTTCTATTACTAATCTCGAGTAATCCCGAAATTCTGAGTTATTCCCTGAATTGTTATTTTTTTAATAATGTCTTTTAGTGTGCAAATCTTCTTACCTGCCAAAGAAAAGTAATAAATATCTTATTAACTGACATTACTTACGAAACTGTTAACTTATTCTTCTAACGGCTAACGTATTAAACGAGTAATTTTCTTAATTTTAATCCTAACAGAATTCGCATTAGATAATAGGGCAAGTTATTCTATCATTTTTGTCTGTTGCATCAGTTGTAGTGAGAAATGATGCGCTATTCTGAAATATCTATTTACGCGGAGAGAATGGATAGAGCATCAGAGATAGAGATGTGCAGAATCAGCAAGTATCAGAAACGAGAGAACGACTAATGGAATGGTAACTGAAAAATTTATTATTACGTGAAATTTCCTACGCAGAAAACGAATATAAAGTACTGTATAACGAATTAACATTTTCTTTGCCAAAAGTCCTCCAACCATTTTTGAAGATGAACTGAATACTCAACTAACCTTGGCCATGAACATCCAAACCGCACTTTGCACAGTTTCAATCGATAAACGCGAAAGAACAACCATAAACCTAGTTTTCGCCCGAATTAAGATATATTGCGGTTTTATGGAATTCTGCTACTTTAGTTTCGCACTTTCGTAACTGCATCGATAGAAAAAGCGAAACTTTTTTTCGAAAATCTAGTTACGGACTTGAGATGGAAACGGCGTTAATCCTAGAGAAAAACAAATTTACAGATATTTCCGTTATTACAAACTCTAAACTGACGATAAAAGTTGTAATATATTAACGATGGCGATTTATTATAATTTTGTTTTTCTTGGCAGTCCTTTAACGTTATTAGAAGCCAGCGTAATTTTATTAAAAAGTTAAAAATAAATTAATCACTTGGGAATGTCTTGATTGGGTTAAATAAGATTTCGAGACGTTCCAGATTCGATCACCTGGGTAATATTGATCTTTTGGAATTTCTGACGTGTTAACGAGTAACACTTTTGTCATTAGTTTGAAGCGAAATTAATCGAGTAATTGCCATTTTCTTATGATGAAACGATAGAGCGACGAGTTATTTTTAACGATATTTAAATCGCTTACCAGAGCAACTAGTTCCGGTAAATATTAAGCATTATCCGATCGGATGGTTTAAAATTTCGTCTCTCTCTCTCTCCTCTAGAGAGAGCATCACTGATGACGCTTGACCTAATTCTTTTTAATGATTATATTATCACCTTCGACATAAATTTGTTTTAGTTTTGTGACCAGAAGATAAAACGTCACCGGAGTTTTAAAATATGTTCGAAGTTTAAATGTTACAGAAAAATTCTGAAAGAAGAAAGATGATATTTAATACAGCTCATTTAATGTTCATAGAAGATGAGCAAATAAAAATTTCACGCCTTCCAGTCAACAAGGTTACGAAAGTATCGATTACGTAAACAATAAAAAAACGTTTCGGACATACAAAAGACGGTTTTTATTATAATGCAAGAAAAAAAAAAATATCGCATTATTATTATTATATCCGTGTAAAATTATTTTCCAGACTCGATTAGAGGAAATTTACTAACCGACTAAAATTCTCGACATTATTTCCCGGTTATGAGAGTACCGAAAAAAAATTTATTTTGTAATATAGATTATTACTTGAGAGAGAAAGAGAAGAAACTGCCTTAAGTCCTGTAACTTTTCTGTTAGAATTCGATTATTAAGAGAAGGAAGAATGAAAAAAAAAAACTGTAAAGAAGGTGGTTTCTTTTGTCGCGTTTAAAGGAATTTCGAAATCCTCGAAACTTATCGAAACCCCGAAAAAGGTCATCCAACGCCATTTTACAACAGTAGATATCGTAACGCTGCAGGTTCGAAGCTGTTTGGCTGTTATTATAAATCGTAAAGCGAATTCTACGGTTTTATTATGTTCATTCGGTTGCTCTTTATATCCGACGTTTTTAATATTTTTGGCCAAACGAGGCCATAAGAGATTTCTTTTTCTTTTTATGGGAGCGAAGTGTTGCCGGAATGAACCACAACACTTTATTACGGTTGTCTAAACTGGTAGAGAGTGACGTTTGATTGTCGATCGGTTTTTGTTGAAGTTTCTGTTTGTAATTACTTTGCTGGTAATTATCGCCTGGGATAAAGTATACAAGTCGAATTCGAGAGTTTGGTAACGCGGAACATTCAGTTTGTATTAGCATAATTCTGAGAATGCTAACGATTTGCCTGCGAGGAACTGTAAATTTTAATCTAAAGGAGCACGCGTTAATGGTAAAGCAAACGTAACATCAAACACGCTTCGCCCCCAACAGACTAGAGTTCATTCGCTGCTATAATTAATACGATATTTGTGTTTTTCCGAGTTTGCACAGCTCGGAAAATTCGTCTACCGCGTAAACAAACTTATTTTAAATCGACCGAGACAAATTCTAGATGTGTTTCGAGAGTATAAATACTTGTCAAATAATTGGGACGTTTCGATCCGTATTTCTGACATTCTCCTGACGTTTTTCCTGGAAAATTCCACGTTTGCTATTCTTCTCACTTGACCATATTCGTCCATTCGAGAGATTGTAGACAACGGTAAGAGGAACAATTTGAAATTTATTACACTTCAGAATACGAAAAGTAAAAAGATGAAAGGTCAAGTCGTTATATGGTTATTTATTTTTTACTGAGCATTTAGAAAAAAATCCGAAATTTTTTCTTTTAAATCTACCCAATTCTTGTAATTAATCGTGCATTTTTTCGATTCCAAAAGTAAAACGATGCCATTTTGGAAAGCATTTCTTGGCAATTCTAGATAGTAACAGTAATGTTTTTTAAGTTGGCGCAGTGAAGAAGCACTTAATAATTTATCCGAAACGATTCCGTACTTAATCATTTTTCTTTCCCATTACCAATCTTTTTAAACATTATGATAAATTATGAAAACAGATATGTGTAGCTTACGTGACAGTGACTAACCATTAACTCGTTAACCATTAACCGTGGCCAATGCTCGTAAACAAAATTAGTTTTCTGCTGGAAAGAAACCTCGTCCGTGCAGTATCGCAGATTACGTCTCAGTTTTTTAATCGACTGCTTAAAAAATCGTTAAAAGACTTTTTCAGTTCGATTAATGTCTTTTAGTCGATGTAACTCGAATAAACGAATGGCTGTCGATTGGAGATTTTAGTGAATTGAGGCGTTAATCTTTAAGAATTTAGAGAGATATAACTTACGTTAATCTGCGAGGAGTGATGAAGTTGTGGGACAAACGTTGGAGAGACGACATTGACCCAAAGACGCGACCGCTTTTAACAACGACTCCAATGCGCCGGTCCAATCGAATCTCGTCTCGAAGTTAGCCATTTGGACGAACGTTCTTGCAGCGTGTACAGCTCTCTCTACCTGTGGATCTGTGTGGATAGTGAACGCAGTTAACAATTCTAGCCATCCGCCGATGTATCTCTACGCTTATGGAAAACGAAAGAGAACTTTATTACATCTCAAACAGTTCTATCCTGTCTGTTTTCTGGGAGTTGGCCACGTATCGAACCTTGTCGACTACCCAAAGGGTCCAACTTGTCAACGTTTCGTGTCTTTGGGATATAAATACCACTGCTGGCATAAAACTGGAAGAGACAGAAGAAAATCGCAACCTATCCTTGGATATAACAGATAGTGGGTCTCCTGTTGTCGGTCCACCCGACACTTATTCTAATCCTGGTTATCTAACCAACGTGGCTATAGCCATACCTATGGGGATAAGTCTTTACACTTTGAGCCTTCTAACATTTGTGGGTAACGCTATGGTTCTACACGCTATCAGAACGGAAAGGAGATTACAGACGGTGAGTTAAATTACCCAAAAGTAACCTTTCCTACCAAAAATATTTTGTTACTTATAGAAAATCGATAGACATATCGGTAGCGTAGAACGTAGACTATACAACTCAACTAATGTAAAATTCGCGCATTATCTAGTTATAATTGGCTAGGAAAAAAAAAAAAAAACGAAAAATCACTTTACAAGTTTCGAAATATAAATTTGGGCGACAACTAACACCACAAGTTTTAAAAATGCCTAGAGTAATAATAAATTTATCGGTAGAAAAATTTATAAATTAGACACGCGAAGGCAACGATTATATTACGTATCGATCCGAACTAATTAGAAAAATTTTTTAATTTACAACGAAAATTCGTAAATTGATAAGGTGTTTCGGACATAGTTCGTGATTAGGCAATAAGTTGGAACGATTTTGCCATGTGTCATTATTAAAATATCTTTTCACTCAGCCTGTTCGATGAAGGATAATTAGTAGTGGAAAGTTGTCTACGTTGTAGCCGGGGAAACTCTACTAATTAATGCGGAGTAGACCGCAAAATGGAGTTGTTAATGAAGTTTTATTGTTGTCGATTTATTGTGTTTGAAAGACGACTCCTATTTTACATTACACTTCTCCTTTCTTCTGACGAGATGCGGAAGAGATAAGCGAGAGGTAGATAAGAGACGAGAGTGAAGGCGATATGGAATTGTTAGTCAATTTTTGTACAGGCGAACGAGCATCTTCACTCACACGCTGCTGCTGCTGACCTAGTTTATTATTAATATATTTTATTTTTTTTATATAAAAATTTCTATTTGGAAAACGTTCTTTAATACAGTTCCTGATTGAAAAGTATAGAAATCGTGGTTTTCTAAATTATTTATCGATCGAGACGACTTAGTTTTGCATTATGTAACGAAAATCTATCTGTTTGTGAAAATACCAATGAAAGCCAACACAGTTTCATTGACAGTTACATTTCTACTACACTAAATAAATATTGAAAAATCATTTTTATAAATATTGATAAGACAATTCTATGCGAAGAAAAAAGGAGAAGAAAAACTGGAAGTGTAAGCTTACTACACGCAGTTTTTTATACATTCAGAACAGATCTGATTTCCGACAGAATCCTAAATTTAATAATGTAGATGTTAATAGAAGTTACGAAAGTTGTCGAATGTTATATATCTTGTAAAAATTTATCTGTTATTCCCTGGAGATATATTTTACGAATGGTTGATTTTATTTTTGATGCATGGTTCCTGTACTATTTCTGGGTCATTTACATTCTCTGCACTTTAGTAAAATCTTTGTATAATTGAAAAATGTTGATATAAATCAAATATTCAGAAAACAATAGCATTAAGAGATATATTCTTGACTGGAATGTGTACAGAATGGAATAAAACGGATTATCGCTTCGCATCTATATATTCCGATATTTATCATCTACTTTTAAAAAAGGCGAAAAAAACAGGAATTCGAATAGCGTACAGTTTGTTTTTTTAACATTTTAAAGTTTTATAAACAGTAAAACGCTTTTTTATGTTAAATAAAAACGCCGAACGAAGAATTATTATTTTAAAGGAGCGCAAATATTTATAAGCAAACCTTCCGAACCTTTCTGCCAACAAATTGCTTTATTAAACATTAACGGAGTTGTCGAAAATAAAAAATGACCAAAGGCTAAAACTAATTATAGATGAAAAACTTGCATAAATTTTCGACTCGCATGTTTCTATCGTCTTTGCAAATAATTTTATCGAAGATTTTCCCTCTTTAAAGCATGGATTTTTCGATATTATTCGATCCGGAAGTCAAAGAAAAAATAGAATTATTATTTATCTTATTAGAGACAAAAAGAACTGTCTGAAAACAAAATAATTACTTTTG
>WUQG02440087.1:0-13652 GCA_011317285.2 Androctonus mauritanicus
TGCGTCGTATTACTTCACCACGGTTTTGTGGGAGAGTTGTACTACAAAATATGTAAAAATCGGCAAAATCGGAGGGGACCATGGTTGGCACTCCCCTGGTTAGCTATTTTCACAGCATATTGCCTAGAAATATTTTTTTCTGTTTTATTAAAAACTTACAGACAGCCAAATGATTGTGTAGTAAAGTAGTCATTTATCAATTTGGAAGATCCAGGTTCAATTTCAGAAAATTTTATATCTGAAATTGAACCTTCGAAGTTGATAATTATGTTCTCAGATAAAGTAATAGTTATAATGAATAATTTTTCTTGGTCCATAACATTCTTTATAAATGAATATTTCATTTATTTCATTCTTTATATTTCTTATTTCTTTTATTTCATTATTATATGAGTTTATTATTATATACTAACTATGAATACACTGTGTCTTTGAATATAAATATGTTTTGAACCAATAACTTGATTTCAGATTAGAGGCGGTTATATATATTTGGAGGAGGTAACAAAAAGGATATATTAATGTAAATAACTATCACTGTTGGTCATTTTGGACTATAATTTTTTGATCTATAATTTGGTTATCAAGACATAATCTAATCATACATAGAAGAGTGCCTGTATTTAAAATTTTTTAGAACTCTCCTTATAACTTTACAATATCTTAAAATAACTATGGTTTCTAGTACTATATGCAGATACAGTGCTAGAAACCATTGTTATTTTAAGATGCCTGTATTTCATTTTTATTTGTGCATATTTTTAATGTTTATTTTGCTTTTCCATTATAGAAATTTAATACTGAAAAAACATTTACAATTCAAAACAAAATATATATGTTATATATTTTTGCTTCTTATCAGAACTATTAAATAACCAGTCTTCAGCACTTGTTTAAATGAAAAATTTATATTTTAATACTGGTTAAAGATCTTTCAGCTTAATAAAGCCATCATCAGTAACTATAAGTTTTTGGAGCTGAAGAGGATTTTTGTAATAAAAATCGAAAGTGCTACTTCGAAAAATCGTGTTGTACTGTATGCTTGACATACTTCAAAACTTCCTGCCTTAGTGCTATATTTACAGATTTGAACAGAAAAAAATAAAATAGTTAAAAATTATAGAAAATAAATAGAAAAAGTCAAAAATTCTAGTAAAATGATCATCACATAAAGAAAATTCCACGACTCTAAAAGCAATAAAGCTGAATCAGAAAAATATATAAAGCTAAGAGTTAATTTAACATAAACAAATAATCTAAATTTTGATGGCAATATGAAGATTTCTCTAATAAGGAAGCATATGTAATTAATATAATGTAAACAATGACACACTATCCTTCTGTTATTTATGAGAAGACTTGTAACAATGACACACACTGAAACACTTTTTTATATGAAATATATAATATTGATCAGATCTGAGTAAGCGCATTTCAATAAATATTAAGATATTGATGACAATTCATTGATATTTCTTCACAATTTATTAATAATTGTTGAAATCCGACACTGAAATCAGATTTTTCAGATCATCTGATTCATTTAGTTTTAATAATATTGGTAAAAACTTTTTCTAATTTGAAAACATAATATCTGTTCTTTAGCATGATTTTGAATTTATTTTTTCCATTTGAAAAACTATTAAGTTTTAAGTATATTTACTTGCATCATCATTCTATTCTCTGATTCAGCAAGAAAAGATCTGTTCCAATTGTAAGTTTTAAAGTGTTTTAGAGATTTCATATTTAAATAAATATTGCATATCTTATTTTATACATAAAAGATCGAAGTATAAAATAAAAATGGCATTATAATTTATTACATTATATAAAATGTAATAAATTTTAATGCAGTTTTTAAAATAATTATTTCTATGCATTTAAACAATAGAATTTTTTTAATATATTTTTAGCAAAACAGTATTAAAAATCAAATTATTAAAACTAAGAGGTATATAAAAAAAATCAAAACAAATTTTTATTCTATCTGTTTACAAGCAAATCCCAAAGCTATAATTACTTAATTACTGCCAGTAATATTACTTACTGGCATTATCCTAAATAAGGAAGAAAATTATTATTATTTGCTTAGTACAGAATATCATATTTTAATCATATTCCATACATATTCTCTAGACATCTTTGCAATAAATTATTTAATATAATAATAATAATAATATTTTTATTAATATCAAGTCAATTTTAAAATTATAATATGTGATAATTTCAGAATGATTCAGAAGAAAAATGTTTCATAATTTTTTAGTGTTAGCATAATGTTAAAATAGTGAAACTTCTGGCATTATGTTAAAGCTTTTGTTCTTAATCTGTTAAATAATAGATTAAAAGATTTCAACTCTGATTCAAAAAGATATTTATTCAGAGATTTTATAGATTTTAATACAGTAAGTAGTTTACCGTATTAACAAAGCAGTGTTAGCATGAACTTTGATATTTATTCAGAGATTTTAATAAAATGCTACTCTGTACTTTTTATTTTGGATTTTTTGAAAAATAATTATACTTAAGACTAACTGTCATATATTTTCTGAATTCAATAGAGAAGAATGGGTGTCAAATCATTCTTTAAAGAATGCCAATAAAATATGGAGAAATTAAAGGCCACATCAAGAATATTAACAAAAAAACTGCAGTATTAATATTTAGTAACAATGAAAGTAAAATAATTTCAAAGATAAATATGAGTACTAGATTGTTTTGCTAAATTTGCCAAATTTTACATTAAGGATTTTCTGTAAAATATTCCAGAAAATAAAGTGTGTGTTGGATTTCAAAATTTGTTATTATTTTTGCATATAGTAATAAAACTATATTTAAATAATTAGCAATAAAACTGAACCAGCATTTAATGAAAACATTTTATTTAGACATAATAAATTATTGGAAGTTTTATAATAAGAGCTCTAAGTTTCAGAAAGAACTAAAATTTCCAATTCTCTGAAAATTTCATTTATTTAGCATTTGGAATCCATTGATTTTATGTATCCAATTCTAATGCTAATTTAACCAAAAAAGATGTCATGATGACATCACATTGATAAGATGATGACATCGTCATGACATCAAACATTATTACATCACAGTAATGAATTAATGATCTTTAGTTCCATTGTAAAGTCAATCATGATTTAATAATGTATACATTATTAAGTGATAATGATGTCACATCAGGATTGTGATGTCATTATGTAAGATATTGAGGTAGATAGTATTAAGTTAAGAAATCAGGTAAACTGTTTGTTATCCCTATATTGCTAACAGATTATGTTATTGTTAATAGATAGCATTAACTAAAATTATAATAAAAATGAAATTCTATTCTACAGGATTGGTGGATCCTATTGGATTAAAGAAAGCATCTTTGAGATGTTCTGTAATGTCAGAACGTTATTGAATTTCATGAACATCTGCTAATTAGTTCAAAAGTTATTTTAGTAGGACATACACAGACAGACATTGGTCCAATCTTACGAGTTTCATTTCCTGCAAAAAGTAGGCTAAAAATGGTATATTGGTTACCAATATCCAATATAATAATAATTATAAATTCTATTTACAGTAAAAATTTATTGTAAATGGAATCTACAATTATTCTTACATTGCATTGGTTACTGAATTTTAATCTTCAGAAAATGCCTATTATATAAACATTTCATTTCATTTCCTTCAATTCAATAAATGAACAATGTAGATAGATCTCTACTTTATATATTGTATTTATAGGACTTTTTGATGGCATGGCAACATTCTTATGAGAAAGCTCGATATAGGAATGACATGTGATGATGTAAAAATATAACCAACGAACAAAACCCGGTCGGCTCTAGGAATAGCAGCCTTTATTTAGATTTCTAATTTTCTTAGATTGTGTTATTCTCTATTATATATTTTAGAGTCATATCTCCATTTTATAATGTTTAACTTTCTGTATTATAATTAAATTAATTTACGTAATAGAGAACACATTTATTAAATGTTCTATTGTAACGGTATTCTATTATAAATTCTGTTTGATTGTTCTTCGAGTTTTGTAAGCCTGAAGAGGACGCTGTAAGCATCGAAAACGTTCGTTTGTTTGTTTATATAAGTAAAACTGTTATTTTCTACTGCAGAAAGTGCTGGAAATTTTGTTAAGTTGATACTCTTGAATAAATGCAGTATAAAAAAGTCAAATGCAACATTCTTATTTTTGTAAATTCTTCAGTTTCTATCTAGTAAATGTTTTTTAGATTGTTGTTAATATATTTGTAAATTTTCTACAATGTTCAATTTTATCATGAAAAAATTGATCAATCTATTGAGTAAATCAATATTTAAAAAAATATCAAACAGAAAACATTTATCTTAATTCTAATCTAATACAAACTGGGTTTATAGAAACAGTATTTTCATATGTGAAAAATACATCGATAAAACTAGCTCCATTACACCATTAACTAACTATCCATAATCCCCTGCACAAATGAATAATATATCATTTATATTAATCTCAAAATATTTTATCAAGTTAAAATGAGCAAACATAAAATTACAATGGGAAAAACCTCAAAATATTTTATTTGGCAAATAACTATATACAACAAAAATAAAAATACAATGACAGAAGTAATTTCAAAAAATAACAGAATTTATATAATTTGAACATACATCAGTAGCTTAGAATTGTGTACCATAACAAAATATGAGAAAATAAATACAAACAGTTGTATAGCAAATAATGTATAATTATGTCTTAGTAATAATAAAAATAACAAAAAATATACATACCTAATCAAATAAATAAATTACAGTTGTGTATTTTGCATCTAAAATACAAATATTCACATATTTATAATGTTATATTTGTTAAAATAAAAAATAATGTTTAATACAAAAAAATTAATAGTCTATAATTTCTTCATGATAATCATATTAAACTAATTCAGGTGTCATTTAATTTGAGAGTATTTAAATGTATATGGATACTCTTATCTCTAAAACTAAAGTAATAACAGTAGATATTTTTAAAAATATCAAAACTCAAAAAGTATTATGTAAAAATATGAAAGTGTTAATTTGTGAACTTTTATTGAGAAACAATTTTAAATATCAACATTTTGTTCAATAATATATTTAATCTTTAGTTTGTTATAAAAATGTCATGATGTTTTACCTATTAAATTTAAATGATGAGAAGATAATTTTTAAGACAAAATAAATCAGCTCTCTTAATAAAAAAACACAATATTCAAATGACATTTCACAATATTCAAATGTATGTGGTAATATAATTCATATGATATTATAGTTCTGATTATAAATATTCTTATCATATTAGATTCTTTTTTACCTAATTGGTAGATCAAACATTTACTGTATCTTATTGTAGAAAAATAACATTTTATAGTTATAGTTGATAATAATAAATAATTATATTTATATATAATTATTATTATTATAAACTTTTTAGATGAACTGAAACATTTGGTATAATTATATTACACATCTTTATGAGCATATAAATAAGAATGAAATAAATGATATTACAAAATTAAGTAGACTTTAACAGTGCAAACTGTTTACAAATAATTGCATAGAAAAAACAAGTACTTTTGATCTCAACAAAAAGAGGTTATCTTCAACCTGAAATTGAAAGAACTTGTTATTTTGTGCAATTATTTGTAAATAAATTTCATTATTAAAGTCTAGTTAATTTTGTATCATTGTTCTTTGTATTATTATTTATATTCTATTAAATACAATAAATACCTACTAGACAGTTTATATCTTTATGAAATAATTAGAAGCAAAATATAATAAAAAACAGCATGAAAATTGGTTCATATTTATTTAAAATAATAATTAAAACCACTTTTTTAGAAAAATACAAAATGAACAATTGAATAATAATAAAAATATTTTTAAATTTATATATTTTTTTTCAGCTGTTGAAAATAAATATTGATCAAGATATTTAGAATTTAATTATTTAAAAAAAGTATTAATTATAATCAAAATCTGGTAGCATAATCACATCACTGAACATCAAAATTTAAGAATATTAAGAATATTTAAATATAAAACACAGAAGTTCTTTGAGTTACAAACTTCCATATATTAAAGATGGTGGTTTATTTTCAATTTTTAGGAAATTTCAAAAACTCTTCAAGAGCTTTAAACATTGTGAAAGCAAAATGTTCTAGCAATTATAAAACTTTATAACATTTCAAGATACCAGAACTTACACTATAAAGCTTTGCCATATAATCAGAACTTTTCCTTTAAATATTAAATAAGAAACTTATCAATTACGCTATATATTACTTGTAATATAAAATTAACTGTATGGAAATCAAGAATCATAAATAAACTTGCTTAATAGGACCAAATTTTAATTTTTAACTTGATTTTAATTTTTAAAAGTACTTTCAAGCAAAATCCCTTCTCAATATGGAACAGAATAAAAGAGACTATCAAATTTGATTTTAAATTTATTATATGGAATTGCATAATTATTACAAAAAAAAAATTAAAAATCATATAAATATGTAACAACAAAATAAATATTTACAGATAAAATGTAAACAACAGTAGTTTATTAAAATAGTAAATTCATAAAAGTCCTTGCTCTATAAGGATCTTCCATTATTCTTTTGGTGTTTCAATATCCCTAATATTAATAATTTCATTGCTGTTATATTGTTTCTTAATTAAATGCGAAGAATAATAACCATAGCACTATAAGCAAAGACAGTTTTTTTATTTTGGCATAACGTTTTCGGACTTTACATTTAGTCCTTCCTCAGTGCCAACTTTCAGCTTAGAATTCTAAGCTGAAAGTTGGCACTGAGGAAGGACTAAATGTAAAGTCCGAAAACGTTATGCCAAAATAAAAAAACTGTCTTTGCTTATAGTGCTATGGTTATTATTCTTCGCATTTAATTAAGAAACAATATAACAGCAATGAAATTATTAATATTAGGGATATTGAAACACCAAAAGAATAATGGAAGATCCTTATAGAGCAAGGACTTTTATGAATTTACTATTTTAATAAACTACTGTTGTTTACATTTTATCTGTAAATATTTATTTTGTTGTTACATATTTATATGATTTTTAATTTTTTTTTTGTAATAATTATGCAATTCCATATAATAAATTTAAAATCAAATTTGATAGTCTCTTTTATTCTGTTCCATATTGAGAAGGGATTTTGCTTGAAAGTACTTTTAAAAATTAAAATCAAGTTAAAAATTAAAATTTGGTCCTATTAAGCAAGTTTATTTATGATTCTTGATTTCCATACAGTTAATTTTATATTACAAGTAATATATAGCGTAATTGATAAGTTTCTTATTTAATATTTAAAGGAAAAGTTCTGATTATATGGCAAAGCTTTATAGTGTAAGTTCTGGTATCTTGAAATGTTATAAAGTTTTATAATTGCTAGAACATTTTGCTTTCACAATGTTTAAAGCTCTTGAAGAGTTTTTGAAATTTCCTAAAAATTGAAAATAAACCACCATCTTTAATATATGGAAGTTTGTAACTCAAAGAACTTCTGTGTTTTATATTTAAATATTCTTAATATTCTTAAATTTTGATGTTCAGTGATGTGATTATGCTACCAGATTTTGATTATAATTAATACTTTTTTTAAATAATTAAATTCTAAATATCTTGATCAATATTTATTTTCAACAGCTGAAAAAAAATATATAAATTTAAAAATATTTTTATTATTATTCAATTGTTCATTTTGTATTTTTCTAAAAAAGTGGTTTTAATTATTATTTTAAATAAATATGAACCAATTTTCATGCTGTTTTTTATTATATTTTGCTTCTAATTATTTCATAAAGATATAAACTGTCTAGTAGGTATTTATTGTATTTAATAGAATATAAATAATAATACAAAGAACAATGATACAAAATTAACTAGACTTTAATAATGAAATTTATTTACAAATAATTGCACAAAATAACAAGTTCTTTCAATTTCAGGTTGAAGATAACCTCTTTTTGTTGAGATCAAAAGTACTTGTTTTTTCTATGCAATTATTTGTAAACAGTTTGCACTGTTAAAGTCTACTTAATTTTGTAATATCATTTATTTCATTCTTATTTATATGCTCATAAAGATGTGTAATATAATTATACCAAATGTTTCAGTTCATCTAAAAAGTTTATAATAATAATAATTATATATAAATATAATTATTTATTATTATCAACTATAACTATAAAATGTTATTTTTCTACAATAAGATACAGTAAATGTTTGATCTACCAATTAGGTAAAAAAGAATCTAATATGATAAGAATATTTATAATCAGAACTATAATATCATATGAATTATATTACCACATACATTTGAATATTGTGAAATGTCATTTGAATATTGTGTTTTTTTATTAAGAGAGCTGATTTATTTTGTCTTAAAAATTATCTTCTCATCATTTAAATTTAATAGGTAAAACATCATGACATTTTTATAACAAACTAAAGATTAAATATATTATTGAACAAAATGTTGATATTTAAAATTGTTTCTCAATAAAAGTTCACAAATTAACACTTTCATATTTTTACATAATACTTTTTGAGTTTTGATATTTTTAAAAATATCTACTGTTATTACTTTAGTTTTAGAGATAAGAGTATCCATATACATTTAAATACTCTCAAATTAAATGACACCTGAATTAGTTTAATATGATTATCATGAAGAAATTATAGACTATTAATTTTTTTGTATTAAACATTATTTTTTATTTTAACAAATATAACATTATAAATATGTGAATATTTGTATTTTAGATGCAAAATACACAACTGTAATTTATTTATTTGATTAGGTATGTATATTTTTTGTTATTTTTATTATTACTAAGACATAATTATACATTATTTGCTATACAACTGTTTGTATTTATTTTCTCATATTTTGTTATGGTACACAATTCTAAGCTACTGATGTATGTTCAAATTATATAAATTCTGTTATTTTTTGAAATTACTTCTGTCATTGTATTTTTATTTTTGTTGTATATAGTTATTTGCCAAATAAAATATTTTGAGGTTTTTCCCATTGTAATTTTATGTTTGCTCATTTTAACTTGATAAAATATTTTGAGATTAATATAAATGATATATTATTCATTTGTGCAGGGGATTATGGATAGTTAGTTAATGGTGTAATGGAGCTAGTTTTATCGATGTATTTTTCACATATGAAAATACTGTTTCTATAAACCCAGTTTGTATTAGATTAGAATTAAGATAAATGTTTTCTGTTTGATATTTTTTTAAATATTGATTTACTCAATAGATTGATCAATTTTTTCATGATAAAATTGAACATTGTAGAAAATTTACAAATATATTAACAACAATCTAAAAAACATTTACTAGATAGAAACTGAAGAATTTACAAAAATAAGAATGTTGCATTTGACTTTTTTATACTGCATTTATTCAAGAGTATCAACTTAACAAAATTTCCAGCACTTTCTGCAGTAGAAAATAACAGTTTTACTTATATAAACAAACAAACGAACGTTTTCGATGCTTACAGCGTCCTCTTCAGGCTTACAAAACTCGAAGAACAATCAAACAGAATTTATAATAGAATACCGTTACAATAGAACATTTAATAAATGTGTTCTCTATTACGTAAATTAATTTAATTATAATACAGAAAGTTAAACATTATAAAATGGAGATATGACTCTAAAATATATAATAGAGAATAACACAATCTAAGAAAATTAGAAATCTAAATAAAGGCTGCTATTCCTAGAGCCGACCGGGTTTTGTTCGTTGGTTATATTTTTACATCATCACATGTCATTCCTATATCGAGCTTTCTCATAAGAATGTTGCCATGCCATCAAAAAGTCCTATAAATACAATATATAAAGTAGAGATCTATCTACATTGTTCATTTATTGAATTGAAGGAAATGAAATGAAATGTTTATATAATAGGCATTTTCTGAAGATTAAAATTCAGTAACCAATGCAATGTAAGAATAATTGTAGATTCCATTTACAATAAATTTTTACTGTAAATAGAATTTATAATTATTATTATATTGGATATTGGTAACCAATATACCATTTTTAGCCTACTTTTTGCAGGAAATGAAACTCGTAAGATTGGACCAATGTCTGTCTGTGTATGTCCTACTAAAATAACTTTTGAACTAATTAGCAGATGTTCATGAAATTCAATAACGTTCTGACATTACAGAACATCTCAAAGATGCTTTCTTTAATCCAATAGGATCCACCAATCCTGTAGAATAGAATTTCATTTTTATTATAATTTTAGTTAATGCTATCTATTAACAATAACATAATCTGTTAGCAATATAGGGATAACAAACAGTTTACCTGATTTCTTAACTTAATACTATCTACCTCAATATCTTACATAATGACATCACAATCCTGATGTGACATCATTATCACTTAATAATGTATACATTATTAAATCATGATTGACTTTACAATGGAACTAAAGATCATTAATTCATTACTGTGATGTAATAATGTTTGATGTCATGACGATGTCATCATCTTATCAATGTGATGTCATCATGACATCTTTTTTGGTTAAATTAGCATTAGAATTGGATACATAAAATCAATGGATTCCAAATGCTAAATAAATGAAATTTTCAGAGAATTGGAAATTTTAGTTCTTTCTGAAACTTAGAGCTCTTATTATAAAACTTCCAATAATTTATTATGTCTAAATAAAATGTTTTCATTAAATGCTGGTTCAGTTTTATTGCTAATTATTTAAATATAGTTTTATTACTATATGCAAAAATAATAACAAATTTTGAAATCCAACACACACTTTATTTTCTGGAATATTTTACAGAAAATCCTTAATGTAAAATTTGGCAAATTTAGCAAAACAATCTAGTACTCATATTTATCTTTGAAATTATTTTACTTTCATTGTTACTAAATATTAATACTGCAGTTTTTTTGTTAATATTCTTGATGTGGCCTTTAATTTCTCCATATTTTATTGGCATTCTTTAAAGAATGATTTGACACCCATTCTTCTCTATTGAATTCAGAAAATATATGACAGTTAGTCTTAAGTATAATTATTTTTCAAAAAATCCAAAATAAAAAGTACAGAGTAGCATTTTATTAAAATCTCTGAATAAATATCAAAGTTCATGCTAACACTGCTTTGTTAATACGGTAAACTACTTACTGTATTAAAATCTATAAAATCTCTGAATAAATATCTTTTTGAATCAGAGTTGAAATCTTTTAATCTATTATTTAACAGATTAAGAACAAAAGCTTTAACATAATGCCAGAAGTTTCACTATTTTAACATTATGCTAACACTAAAAAATTATGAAACATTTTTCTTCTGAATCATTCTGAAATTATCACATATTATAATTTTAAAATTGACTTGATATTAATAAAAATATTATTATTATTATTATATTAAATAATTTATTGCAAAGATGTCTAGAGAATATGTATGGAATATGATTAAAATATGATATTCTGTACTAAGCAAATAATAATAATTTTCTTCCTTATTTAGGATAATGCCAGTAAGTAATATTACTGGCAGTAATTAAGTAATTATAGCTTTGGGATTTGCTTGTAAACAGATAGAATAAAAATTTGTTTTGATTTTTTTTATATACCTCTTAGTTTTAATAATTTGATTTTTAATACTGTTTTGCTAAAAATATATTAAAAAAATTCTATTGTTTAAATGCATAGAAATAATTATTTTAAAAACTGCATTAAAATTTATTACATTTTATATAATGTAATAAATTATAATGCCATTTTTATTTTATACTTCGATCTTTTATGTATAAAATAAGATATGCAATATTTATTTAAATATGAAATCTCTAAAACACTTTAAAACTTACAATTGGAACAGATCTTTTCTTGCTGAATCAGAGAATAGAATGATGATGCAAGTAAATATACTTAAAACTTAATAGTTTTTCAAATGGAAAAAATAAATTCAAAATCATGCTAAAGAACAGATATTATGTTTTCAAATTAGAAAAAGTTTTTACCAATATTATTAAAACTAAATGAATCAGATGATCTGAAAAATCTGATTTCAGTGTCGGATTTCAACAATTATTAATAAATTGTGAAGAAATATCAATGAATTGTCATCAATATCTTAATATTTATTGAAATGCGCTTACTCAGATCTGATCAATATTATATATTTCATATAAAAAAGTGTTTCAGTGTGTGTCATTGTTACAAGTCTTCTCATAAATAACAGAAGGATAGTGTGTCATTGTTTACATTATATTAATTACATATGCTTCCTTATTAGAGAAATCTTCATATTGCCATCAAAATTTAGATTATTTGTTTATGTTAAATTAACTCTTAGCTTTATATATTTTTCTGATTCAGCTTTATTGCTTTTAGAGTCGTGGAATTTTCTTTATGTGATGATCATTTTACTAGAATTTTTGACTTTTTCTATTTATTTTCTATAATTTTTAACTATTTTATTTTTTTCTGTTCAAATCTGTAAATATAGCACTAAGGCAGGAAGTTTTGAAGTATGTCAAGCATACAGTACAACACGATTTTTCGAAGTAGCACTTTCGATTTTTATTACAAAAATCCTCTTCAGCTCCAAAAACTTATAGTTACTGATGATGGCTTTATTAAGCTGAAAGATCTTTAACCAGTATTAAAATATAAATTTTTCATTTAAACAAGTGCTGAAGACTGGTTATTTAATAGTTCTGATAAGAAGCAAAAATATATAACATATATATTTTGTTTTGAATTGTAAATGTTTTTTCAGTATTAAATTTCTATAATGGAAAAGCAAAATAAACATTAAAAATATGCACAAATAAAAATGAAATACAGGCATCTTAAAATAACAATGGTTTCTAGCACTGTATCTGCATATAGTACTAGAAACCATAGTTATTTTAAGATATTGTAAAGTTATAAGGAGAGTTCTAAAAAATTTTAAATACAGGCACTCTTCTATGTATGATTAGATTATGTCTTGATAACCAAATTATAGATCAAAAAATTATAGTCCAAAATGACCAACAGTGATAGTTATTTACATTAATATATCCTTTTTGTTACCTCCTCCAAATATATATAACCGCCTCTAATCTGAAATCAAGTTATTGGTTCAAAACATATTTATATTCAAAGACACAGTGTATTCATAGTTAGTATATAATAATAAACTCATATAATAATGAAATAAAAGAAATAAGAAATATAAAGAATGAAATAAATGAAATATTCATTTATAAAGAATGTTATGGACCAAGAAAAATTATTCATTATAACTATTACTTTATCTGAGAACATAATTATCAACTTCGAAGGTTCAATTTCAGATATAAAATTTTCTGAAATTGAACCTGGATCTTCCAAATTGATAAATGACTACTTTACTACACAATCATTTGGCTGTCTGTAAGTTTTTAATAAAACAGAAAAAAATATTTCTAGGCAATATGCTGTGAAAATAGCTAACCAGGGGAGTGCCAACCATGGTCCCCTCCGATTTTGCCGATTTTTACATATTTTGTAGTACAACTCTCCCACAAAACCGTGGTGAAGTAATACGACGCA
>WUQG02440098.1:0-13651 GCA_011317285.2 Androctonus mauritanicus
GTTAATCAAATAATTTGGATATACAGAAAAATATACAGTTTACACAAAAAAGTAATATTTTCGTGTAAAATATACAGTTTACACGAAAATATACAGTTTACACAAAAAAGTATAATTAGACCTACAATTAGGACATGATAAATTTATCATTAGATAATAATTATTGTGACACTACTGTACAAAACTGTAAATACTGCATTGTATATTAAATTATAATTTTTAAAATTTTTTTCATGAGTCAGGGTGTTCCTACATTTAACTTTAGAAGAACACACTAATATTTTTTTAAATAAATAACTTTATAAATTTTCTTACCCCTCCACCAATATAACCAGGCTTACGATGAAATTTTGTAGAACCATGAGAAGCTGGGCCTCCTTTAAATCCCCACCTTTTCATAACACCCTGGAAGCCATGACCAATTCTACAAAATCAACATTCAATTATTTATTTATTAAAATAGTTTTAATCAAAATCAAAATTTCTACTTACGTTTTACCAAAAATATCTACATAATCACCAACTCTAAAGTGAGAAGCATTTAAAGGTGTTCCTAAAAAAGATTATTTACAATTAATAATCTATAATTTAACAATAAGCAAAAATTGCAAAGATATAACTTGTAAAAGATAAGTCTTTACATATAATAATATATTTTCTACTGACTATATAAGAATTATATGTCTGAAATAATAATAAAACAACTGAAATATCAAAATAAGGCTAAATATTTTTACAGCTTCTTTTGATCTTATTAAAGAAAGCAAACTTGATTTCTTTTGATTTTAAGAAGTGAATCAGTAAAAAACAAGGAATTCACAAAGCACTTTAAGCAGGAACAAATACAAAATTTATTATTAGTTAATCATTGCATATATCTAATCTAAATAAATTTCATATTTGTTTCTGCTTAAAGTGCTTTGTGAATTCCTTGTATTTCTCATAGGCAGTAGAATTTAGTAGTTTATGATTCTGGTAAAAAACTTTATACTTTGAAAATATTTATAGGTTAGTAAATTTAAATATTGAAACTTAAATTATTATCTCTAAATCCATTTCAGTATTACAAATTCAATAAAAAGTCAATGGCAAAATCCAAATCAAAATAAAATCTAAGATTTCTAACAAATAATTTCCAAAGAAAACAAAATTTACCTATATTTTTCTAAAATTTTCATTAATGCAATAAATATTTAAATCAAATAATATTTACAAAATTAATTTTAAATCACAATTCTCTGATAATTTTTTCTGCAATTATAAATTAATTTTGAGTTACCAATATTTTTTGATTAATAATTCAATTAACTTTTACTTCTAGATATTCTCTCAGTTTATTTACAAACATAGTTTAAGAACCAAAAATTGCAGAGAATTCATATTTTAAGCAATCATCCTTATTATCTGAGGTTCCTGCTACTAATTTTGAGGGTGAGGATATAATCACTAAGATATTAGCTTTTAAAACATTAAAACAGCTAATATTTTTGAAACTATCACATATGCATGGCACAAAATCTTTGATAAGATTTTATATATATTATTATAATAATGATTTTATCTAATTGTATTCATTGACTACCTGCTCTTTATCAGATCATTCAGAAAATATGGAAGAACATAATTAAGGAATATTATTATCTATTTGAATAGAATTAAAGAAAGTAGTCCTCAATTTGCAACTATCTCATACTTATAATAGCAATGTCATCAATAAACTCTGTGATTAGTCAATGCACTTGACAGAAATGAAATCCCTGATCAAAAGTCTGGTATTTAAAAAGCATCCATTTTGTGTTTGTTAAGTTTATTTTGATAAAGTGAAATATAATAAATATTGGTAGTGAGCAATCCATAAATTTTAGGCATTCCACTTATGAACTTACTTATGACAGCAGAGTTAAAACCAAATTCAGTTTGATTTTAACCCTGCTGTCATAAGTTCAAATCAAACCGAGTCTTAAGTCAAGGAATATCTGTATTTTCTTTTCGTTTTTCAGTTTTAAATATTTCATAATTTACTATCTGAAAAATTCATCTTTACATGAAATTAGTTCCCTTAATACTCTATTTGAATACTAAGGGAACTAATTTTGACAACTGCCAATCATTAATTTTGCAATAATAGCAACCCATTTACTTGACTGACCACATGGTGGAAATGTGCTTTATTTCTCTGGAATATTAGAGTTTAATTCCAAGTTCCAAACCTCCAGATTTTTCAGGAGGATCTTAGGCCTGGATTTTTTCAGAATGGGATCTAGGCATGGCCATTCAATCCCATCTCCCACCTGAAAGACAATTTTTGGCATAGGTGTAGGAAGTCAGTGATGAAGTTAAGAATGCCCCTCTACTTAGTAACTAATATGAAGGAAAGCAGAATATGAATCAATAGAAAAAAATGGTTATCATGGTAGTTTCAATGTTTCTATAACTAGATGTTTTTATTTTAATTCAAGAATGTTTTCTGAAATGGTCACAATGAAATCATATATAATAAAGTAATTTACTTAACTGGATCCAATCTGGCCTAGAGAATCCTAATCCAATCTTAGGCATACAGCATAATGAGACTTGAGTCTATTTCTATTTACAACCCTAGAGAGCCTAAAGAATCTAGAATTTAGATCCCAGATTTAGAACATCCAGGATTGAATTTAATCCTTTTCCTTGGAAAATTTTCTTGACAGTTTGGTCCCATATCAATCCTTCTATTTTAAAATCTTACTGATTCTATCACAGATGTGGGAAGTTATTTGCAGTTGGGACTGGAATGAACTTTATTAGTTACAATGATTGGGAAATGAAATGATTTTAAAAAAAATTTTTTTACTAGAAACTTGGATATATAAATGTAATTTATACATTTCACTTTTGTGTTTACCTAGTATTTTCTGTGTTTTTATCTAGATAAAATGTCACCAGTGATAGATTTACATTTTTCCTTGTCTTAAAAAATAAATAACAATTATTTAACATTACAATATTGTATTATTTTCAGAAACTATACTGAATATTCTGAATTTTGATGGTTAGGGAATCTAATTTTCATTTATAGCATTGTACCTATGGGATATTATGATCCAAGTTATTGTGATTAAAATTATTATTTTTAACACATCTCTCTCTCATAAGTCAAGAGACTTTATATCATAAAGCAACATGAAATTGGCAAATGTATTACTGAATACAATAAGCTATCTTTAGAAATGATTAGAAATGAAATACAATAAATACAAATTTATTGTATTTTTCAATGGGAGTGATCACATGTGGAATATCAAACAGCAGGTTTTTTCAATTAGTTTTTATGCATTACAAAATGTTATATGTCAAAAAGGATCAAAATATAAGTTTTAATTTCTTCAAATTTTATAAAAAATTCATTAATAGCAATGTTTTAACTTTTTGTATTTTGGTCTAGAATTCTGGATTTGATCATTCCCAGATTAAGTAAGATAAAATGAAAATTTTACCTGGTTGAAGAGCTGCATTAGGAGTAATATAAAATTTTGTTAATTTTTTTTTTGGCATAACTCCAGCTTCTGTGAAGAGTCCAATATATTCAGCTGAAAACTATAAAATAATCAATTTAAATAAGTTTAGTAAATAAAAATATATATATTAAAATATGAACTAAGAAATATTATTATTTAAATAAATACAGGCATATCTCACTTGACAGTGTCTCACTAATATGATGCTTCTCAATTGTATTCCTTGTTTTTATTTTATATCTCAAAAAGAAAAATTTTCTGTAACTAATCACAAAATAATACTTCTAATAGATATATAAAACATAAAATAAGATGTGTTGGGCTTGAAGTTTTCCTGAAAAACTTGGAGATGTGAGATCTGGAATTGAATCTAATCCTCCAAGGTGTTTAAGCAAATGCTTTAAAATCTGGCTGAATTTTATTTCAGCCTAGCATTATTGTGCACTTAATGAATATCATGTTAAAATAATGAATAATGTTTAAATATGTTTTTATTCTTTTATATGTATTAGCAAATAAAAAAGGTTGTGATTCACCTCACAGATAAATTTGTTTTATAATGGTCATCTGAACCATTATAAAACAATTGTAATACTATTGTTTTATAATGGTTCAGAAATTGAAATTGTAATGCTATTTTATTGTAATTGCTACAATGATACAATTGCAATGCTGAATTGTAAAACTATTATAATAACAAAGTGTGCCTGTGATACTAAATATAAATTATCAAATTTATAAGAATTTATAATTTATATAGATATTTCTTAGCTTATTTATATTTTACAATTATAATATATAGAAGAATGTAATTTTTTAATATTAGCTATAAACATAAAAATATTACACACACATTTTTATATATAACAAATATAACAGTATATTCAGATAGCATTAGCTTTGAATGTAACTGATTGACAATATTACAGATGAAGCATATTATTTATTTATCATTTACAGATCAGATACATATTAGTTATTGAAGGAAAGAACAATACTCAATGAATAATAAAATACAGATAAACCTTTATTTGTAAACCAGAGCATTTCTAAAAAATGCTCATAATTTAAAGTCTAAATTACCATCAATTATCAGAAAAGCTATAGTGTATTCCTAAGCTAAACATGTCAACCATTTTCACTGAAATTTGCTGAAATACTATCTACTTGCAGAAACAACAATAAAATTACTCCAATAATTAGTATTAATTGCTATGGAACAACTTAAAAACTTTTCTTAAAAAAGTCTTTAATAAATAATATTAAGGACTTTAAGAAAATAAAAAGACAATTACTAGAACAGAAGCATTATACACATTTCCATTCATGCAGATTATATGGTAAAAGCTGAAATATTTAGATTCTATATCTCATGTTTTTAGAGAGATTTGGGCCTTTGGGCTTACTTGTCACATCTTTTCTTTTTTAATGCATCATTCCAATTGTTAGCCAATCAGTAAGTGGCAGGCCCATTTCAGTCCCTGTCAGGCCACTCATAACTCATGGATGGTCAGATGGATTGTAGAGAACAGGGATTGGAAGACCAAATTCGGAATTCTTGAATAAATTTTCAAGGACTAAGATCATACAATCACTTGTCCTATAATGGAAAGCTAAAGTTTTTCTATGTATCCAATTCAATTTACATTCAACACCTACTAGCCAACCCAAATCATGATATGGATAGTATATGATGATCCCTTGAATGGCCCTATTATTTACTAATAGGGTCATCAAGGGATATGCAATCATATTGGAAACATTTTAAGTGTTAATTAGGAATCAAAATGTCAGCAAAACTCAACATATATTTATTTATTTTATCTGTACACTAAAAATAAATGAATGTCAGTGTGCTAGAATCACTACCTTGATGCAAAGTTTGAACATGCACAAGCACAACTACAAGGCTAAGACTTGTTGCTACTATTGTTAAACCAGTAATAAATTTTAAACAATTCATGGATTTTGATTGCAATGCATCACTCTAAACATTTTTATTACTCTTCTTCAATTGTAAGACACCATTGATTCTAAGATGCATCTGGACTTCAGATATGACAAAATGTGAAAAATATGCATCTTAAAATTGATGAAATATAGTATATTAAATAAAAAATAGGAATTATTTTATACTGGTATTTTGTTACATTTATTCTTCATCTTCCAGATAAACCATTAAACAAGTGGATATATCATGCATTTTATAACAAACATATCTACAAATATGTTACATTAGTTTTTATTTTTTGCACAATTAAACATATTTTATATTTTTATAAAAAAATGTTTTAGTCATAGAGATGTTTTAGTATAAAGATACATAAGATTTTCTGCATGATATAATTTTCATGATCCCTTCCTTCATGTACATCATTTATCATCCCAAATATATTACTCCTCTAATAGCGTGATATAGTTTATAGATGCTCCCTAATGCAAAACTCAGTTAATTTTGAACTATTTGAGTGTTTTTGATAAGAATTATTTATCAACTCATTTTGCTTCAAAATTACAAATCATCAGTCAATATAGCTATAGCTGTAATGAACAGTTTGCCATTTAGTTTTGTTTTGTGATACATGGATCACCTAAATTAATGTTCATAAAAACAAAAACTGTTTCATAAGGATAGTCAAACTGTAGGTAGCAGAGCCTGTAATTGGCACAGTCACTTAATAAATGGTAATAACTGGAAAGTGGCATTAAAAGAAGTGTGTAAAAGACACTTATAAAAAAACAAACAAGATTAAATAACAATAACAAAAGTAAATAACAATAACATTTGAAAAACATTACAAGAAAGGTCAGTTGATAAACAAAATAGCAAGCAACAACAGCAATACTTAGGTCAAAAAAGTAAAAATATAAAAAACAAATTCATAAAATAGGTTAAAAGAGAATAATTCATGTAAAATTAAAATATTTTAAAAGTAAAACTAAATATAAAATAAAGCATTATCTAATTTAACTAGTTAGGTAAGATAGACAAGAATCACCTATATGATTCTTTCCATTATTTGACTTTGCATCTTATTTTCTGAAAGTTAAAATTTATCAATTTCAGATTTATTGAAAATAATTGATAACCTTTCATTATTATTGACATATTCACATATTTTAGAGAAATATGCCCCATAAATATTACTATCTGGACGAAATTTATATACATTATTGAGATCTTTCAAAGAACCAAATCTATTGAAAATAATCAATATTGGATGGATGTCTGCTGTCAAAATGATATCTCATGCAAATATTATCAAATATGAATGAAATTTACATCTTATCTTAATTGTAAAGATTTGTTAGAGGATTATGCATGTTAAAAATGATAAAAATCAAAAATGATTAATATAAGTATTTCCCTACTTATGATCATCTGAGTTATGATAGTTCAATTCTGCAATTGCCTTTAAGATATTCTGGACTACTTTAACAGCATATTGGCAAGGAATACTTTTTCTGTTTTATTAGAAATTTACAGTCAACCAAAACTGATGGTAAAGCAACTATCTATATCAATTAAGAGGATCTGGGTTCAATTCTGGATGAACCCAAATCCTCTTAATAATTCCATTTTACCATTTTGGAGTATCAGATCTTCCATTGTCTATTATTACTACTAAAATTAATATCATTAACAGGTATTTTCAATTTATGATTTTTTCAACTTGCCTAAAGTAAATAAAGGAGCACCTATATTATTGATCATTTTTAACATACATTTTTCTCTTAATATTAAATCAATGACACGAAGCAGTAAATTTGTTACAAAAATATATCTAAGACATCAAAAATTTAAAAAGATAATCAAATCATTTATACTAATAATTAAATTTTAATATTAAGAATATCTGAAACATGAAATTTTCTTTTTATAAAAACAATTTTAAGATTTGATATATTGAAAAATCTAAAATATAAATTACAGATAATAAATAACAGAATGAAATATAACCATCAATTTTAAACAAAATATAATGAATTAATTGATTGGTGATGAGACATTTTATTCATAAAAATGAAAATTTGTAAAATGAAGAATAACTGCATGAAAATAAATTTCAGACTATAAAAGAATATGTTTAAAATAAGCCATAAAAATTACTATAATAAATCTACTAGGTGATGTTCATACAATCAAATAATTTGAAAAAATTATTCTGATTTAAGAATTTCAATAAGAAAAATTTTTTACTGTTTATCACAAGAGCTAATAAATGTTATCCTTAATAAATTATGTTTAGTATGTAACATTGTAAGATAAGTAATAGGTAAATAGAAAAATTACTTTTTGAGGATCTGTACTTTCTGCTCCTACAATAAGACATCCCAATCTTCCTTTTTGTCCATGTATATCACCAAATCTCATTTTTGCAAAGACTTCAGGTGGATGATATTTTATGACATGGTTGTCAACTATCTATATAATTATACATATTTTAATATTAAATTTAATATCTATTTTTTATTAATTCTTTTAATATTTAGAAAATATATAGATGAAAATGAGTTTAATTTATTTATTCAAAGGTTTTTACTTGCAAAAGTGTTGTAAGAATTTTTTTCCCAGATTTTGTCCACATCGGATATATACCAATCTTCCGAGCAATAACTCCTGTTCTTTGTGAACTAAAATATATAAAGAATTTTTTAGCCAAACAATAACTAAATTCTAATTAGCTTTTCCCTCCAATTCCTTCTCTATATTCTAGATTACTATATTCATATTGTTCTGATTATATGTTGATATAAAATAAATTTCTGAAATTTTTTGCAAAAATTAATTTTTTGGATGCACTATAAAATGTTAAAATTAAAAAAATATATTACAGATAATATTAATTAATTATATTAAAATATACAATGTTATTTATTATTCATTAATATTTTGCATCATTTTCAATGTATTTTGGTCTAAAAATAACTGATTAATTCCAATTAGTAATTAAAAATCATATTCCAAAGTAAGCACAACTATGAAATCTACAGTATAAACATGGAAGAAACAGAAATGTGTGGGTTACAGCAAAGTAATATAGAAAGGATAAAAATTTATAAGTTGCTAGAATTAAAGATTCACAGTCCAAATAAGTATAAAAAAAGCACAAATTGATAATTCTGTTATGATGAATACCATAATTATCAATTTATTGAGGATTCATTCTAATATAAGTCAATTTTACTTATCCTGCCTCTAAATGTCTGAACAATATCCTTGAAAATAGTTTGATAAACAACATTTCTTTTGAAAAGACTAAATTGAATGAATAAATTAATTAAGTCCAAATAATAAGAAATATATAAAAAGACTATAAAATTTGTACATAATTCAATCAATTAACAAAATGGAATAACAAAAATGAACTTCAGCTCATAATTCTTACTTAGGTTCAAATTTTCCTCTTTCCCATGGAGGTTCTTTCAATAGACTCTCTTTTGGACTCGAATATTTTTCTTTAGCCACTGAACGAATGAAATCCTTGTTATCATCGGTCAAATACTGGTCCACATATTTTGTTTTCCTTTTCACCCACCAATGAAAAGGATAAGTTCTTCGACGTTTTCTGTTTTCTCTGATTTGAATGTAGCCAGCTGTTGGACTGCAAAAAAATAAATATTTATAAAATTATCAATTTTAACAAACTGATTATGGTCAGTCTTCATTTAATATTGACTCATTTAATGTTTAATGAACAAAAGCTAAATTAATCAATTAAAAATTTATAGCATTTAAGACAGTGGAATGAAATAAATTTGTTTTCTTACATTTCTCTTCAAAAGAGAGAAACAAAGTGGAAACTTATAGCAGTCCACTTTGAAAAATTTATACAAAAAGTCAGAATTCAATTATTGACCTGTCCTCTAAACTTTTAGAAGATATAGAGTGGTACCACTACTTTATAATTCATAAATTATTGAGAAATGAGTAAGAATTGAATTTAACTGTAAGAATTATGTGCATCGCATCACAAAGTGCAACACAATCTGTCACTGACAAAAAACTGGAGTGATAATGAATTACTGATTTGTACTTTTACTTAGCTGTAGATAGAGGCAAATTTTTAATTCTCTGATGTGGACAGTTTTTTGAAGTGAATCTTTAACATAACAAAATTATCAATTCACACTTTTAATCACAGTCAGTGGGGAATGAATCTTTAATTCTCTGATATATTTCAGAAACTGTTAAATCATCATCTATCTGCTGCAGTTTGCAAAATACATGTTAAAGAATTAAAGATTTGATTGACTGATGATTAAAAGTATGAAATGACAATTCTGTTATGTTAAAGATTCATACAGAAAAGTATATTCATCCCCATCAACATGCAGATTGCAATTTGCACGTCTAATTTCATATTGCCATTTGCACATTAGACACAACATTGCTGCAGTCTGCAAAATAACACACAACTCTGACAATATGTTCAATTCTTACTGAGAAGTGGTATTAAAAACTATTCATGGAAGTAAAATGATAGACTACCTGCTAATGGAAGACATGTCTTGTCACATGCGGTAGCACAGCATCGTCTGTATAGCATATTTTTTTAATGAATATACATCGACTAACACGAGTCTTTAAACCAAATATTCGTATTAGTCGATCTCTACATCATGTTCCGGGGACATGTCCCCGGAACATGATGTAGAGATTCATGCTATATAGGCGATATTCGTCCGTATGCGACACGAAATTCTGCCACCAGCAGATAATCTACCATTTAGCCTGTTTGGGAATATCGTTTTGCCACCGCCGTTGATGATACTGGAATCTGCGGCATGACGCGCCTGATCACTTCGGGGCAAAGTGAATTTTTACCATAAAGGAATATCTAAATGAGAAAATGATCAAATATCATTTCTATTACCAGAAAGCACTCTAAGAACGTAAACCCAACTCAACACTAGATCTATGAAGATTTGGTTTTAATTTACTAATATTATTTCATTATAATCGCGATTTTCAGAAATTTAACTTAACCACGATATTAAACAGAACTGACTGTATATATGTGATTAAAACGATCACCTTATTGATGAAATTATGTTTTCGCCAGTAATATGTTTTGATAAGGAAGAAAGCACGCCTGTTAGCATGCGAATAGCCATCTTGTTCTTTCATAAAACTGCCAGATTACTTAATTATTTTGAAAATAAAATCCTATCGAAAACATTGATCGATAAATATCAAAATACTATGACATAATACCGTTTATATATTTCAAACACCATAATTTTATATATAAATATCATTGAACTTTATATTTTAAATTAAAATAAAAAAAAAAAACTTTTTTCTTAAATTAGAAATGAAGAAATAGCTATTTTTGATGATAAAAATATTCTTAAAATTCATGCTTATTAAAATCCAAGTAACATCTAATTATAATAAATATTATCATATATAACATAGCTTTCTATTAGCATATTATCATTCATATTAACATATTTTTCAATATATCTTATACTAATTATATAAATTAAAATCAATTAAAAAAAGTCAGACAACTGAACTCAAGAAAGCATATTAAACATTAATTTGGTGATCCGAATTCGAATCCAGTTCCACATTTTCAAATTCTTTCAGGATGACAATCAGGGATGGCATATAATGCGTTTTTCCATAGACGCATTACATACTATATATACGTATGATAGGCTCTGGAAAGATTTATAATAATTTTAATACCGTTTAATTAGTCAAAAACGTTTGACATCTATCAATAGCACACTTATTTCGTGAAGTGAGACTGCCTCAAACCGTTTCTCCTTCTTTTCTGCTGTATGCATCTCTGATGTGCACATCGCCGAAACATCTTTAAGTCAAGACACTTACCTTCAAGCTATTTCTTGTTTCTTCTTATCTGTAAGCATTTCCTATTGATATTTGTTCAGAATTAACTTTATTGGTCATCTCTACGAACAAAATATCTTATACAGATCTTTTCGTCTCTGCTGGTTGCTTTTTCATGTAAACAATTCTTTAGACAGATTTGTTCGGAGGCGACCGGCTGCATGGGCCGTCTCTACATATAAGATCCTTAACAATATTCACATCAATTTATTTTATTTTTGTGTTTTAAAAACTAATGCATCCTATTTAGTGGCGTACCCAGAATCTTTAGTATCTGGGGTAGCATTTGTTGAGCCCCTCTCTCTCCAAAATACGCATCTGTTTAACTTTAAATACACATTTTATTTTAAATTCTGTGGCACTTAACATTTACGAAATGTTCAACAAAATTCGCGCATTTTGATTTGAATTCGAATGATCATTTGTATATATATTTCGTATTTTGCACCAGATTTAAAAAATTATTTATGAATATCAATAATAGTAAATAATTTTTAAGAACTGAAAATGATACAAAAATTTTTATACAAATATCTCGTGAATAGTAATAATATTCCATAGTCTTGGCCACTCATTTAGCTTGGTGCCCTGGACGGACCGCCTCTCGCCTCCTTTGAGTACGCCACGGATCCTACTAGATTAATTTATTTGCACAGTATCAATTGAATTGATTAAACTTAATTAAAATACTAAATGAAGATATTCCCCATTAACAGAAATTGAAAAGCGAATCAAGTGAGTTTAAAATACTATGTAACAAATGTTGTCACTTTCCACTCAGATAACATACTAAGTGGAGGAGAAATAATCCCTTTTACAGTCTGACACCACTACTTAGGAATCAGTTCGGATTGTAGAGGACCGAGATCGAAAGACCGGTCCTGGATCCATGATAAATATTTTATAAAGATGGGACAAAGAATCGAACCTGGTTCCAGAGAGGAAAACCGAAGTGTTTTCATGAGGACAATTTGATCGTCTATGTTAAAAATATATATAAAAGAATGACGTTGATTTGTTGAGTCATTTAGGAAGGCAACGATTAGCCATAATTGGTGACTGAGTAATATAAGCATATTGTTAATAAGTGATTAAGTTTTAGACTTAATAATACAATATTTGGATAACTATTCTTTAATACATTAATGCTATTCTTAAACACTGATGACATCACAATAACGCGAATATATTTTTCTGCAGTCAGAAAATAATCGAAGCTTGATTTTTCAGTTTTATATATTAAAATATTTAAAAGCTACTGTAACTTGCTATCTAGCATATACAAAGTTTTTGCCATTGTAAACACATCTCATAGTTGCCATTGTCACCGGCTATTAATTATTGCCGTATTTGTACTGTTTATATTTTTTATTAACAGATGTCACAACTTTCCACTCAGCTAGCGTTCTAACCTCTGAACCTTGGTCTGACCATCCCTGTGGATAGATCAACCGGATTGTGGACTGATGTGCCGGCTTAGATCCAAGATGAGTATTTGCAAGATGTTACACTCCTTGGAAACATATTTCCGAGAATCGAAAACAGGTCGTTCAGAATAGAAAGCTGAAGCGTTTCCACGCGGCCCAATCCGGCCTGTATTGCTGTTCTTGCATATTTTACGCTTCTTTCCAATCAGGGAGATTACTAAGAGGCGGGGCCAGTTCAAACCACGGGGTGCAGGGAAGGACTCGCACCCGGGCCGGATGGTGAAGGATGGGGAACTCCGGGACGGGCCTAGTATCCCGAAAAAACTTTTCAGGATTTACTAGATCCGGACGCGAACTCGGATCCTTCTGCGTGGCATGTCGACAGTGTTATCACTCGGCCATCCAGCCTCCCCTGTACTGCTTAATTAAGCATATTCCTGTCTCATATTTATTTTTACTTTAATTAGATATAAAATAATTTGGCATTCTAAAATCCACCACGAACTGTCCATTTTTCTTTTAATGCGGAACTATCGGTAGTTCCGCCATTAAAAGAAAAATGTAACTCAATAGACCAGACTCGGATTATTTCTGAAGATATGTGAACTGGATACTCCAGGTAATAAACTACGTATGATAATGCGGTCATCCGGCCAACGAGCATATATATGCAACACATTTAATATTGAATAGATAATTCAAATTTCTTATCATAGTCTGCCGGATAGCTGGCTTCAGGGTGGAAGCGCAGAACAATTCTATTCTGGAGCATCCGGACTCAATTTATCATAAACATCGGGCCCCACATCTTCAGATTTTTTTTCAGGAAGAGTCCAGTTCTTCGAATTCTATTCTTTATCAAG
>WUQG02440109.1:0-13651 GCA_011317285.2 Androctonus mauritanicus
TCTTGGATGATTAATAATTTTTTCATTTTTAATAATTTTGTTTGCACCTTCACCGTCTGGGCACACCAGAGCAAGAAAAAAATTCGAAGAACCAATTTTTACATTAGTACTTTTTCTGTGATTTTCTTAATCACATGTCTATATATTTAATACCAATCAAGTTATACACAAAAAAAAATTTCTATTTATAAATATTTTATGCATAAATCAAGCTAAATTTATATAAAATGTCGATTTATATTTATTAAATTATATTATTTAATGTCGATCAAAATCAAAATAAATTAAAAGTTTTGAAATATAATAATCTCTAAACATACCTCAATATAATCTGTTCTTTGTATTTTTTTATTTCAAACAAAATAATAACTGAATTGTGAAGTGATATGTTAAAATAAACTACAGGGATTACTCAAAAAGATTTATATAAAGTCAGTGGTTCTCAAACTGGGATCAGCAGTTCTCTATGGCAGTTGTCTCCAAACTTTTTTGACCGCGTATCCTTAAAAATAATCATAAATTGTACCCCTTAATTATGACTAATATATATATATAAAAAGTTTGAAATTTATCTGTGTTTTTATTTTTTACCATTCGTTTTTTATGAAATTTTAAAGCAAAAAGCTCAAAAAATGACAATAAAATTATTTATAAATGCGATAATCGCGATAATTATACCATAATCGATTTTCTAAGTACCACAAAAGTCTATAATGTAAACATGGTTGAGACATAAGTCCATTTTACTTTTCGAGTTTTTATTATTTTTGGTGCTGTTTTATTTTTTAACCCCTATTTTTGAAAGATACGAAAAAAATTACAATATTCGAAAATCATAAGTATATTATAGATATGAGCAATAAAAGCGCCAAAAAATGACAATAAATGTGGCGTACCCTCTAGAATTTTCTGCGTACCCCTAGGAGTACGCGTATCCCACTTTGGAGACCACTGCTCTATGGGATCGCGAAACTAGGGTCCGCAAGGATTGCAGATCCCAGTTTAGAGGACCACTGGTTCGATATCCTGAATAGTTGTCACTTAGTTGAAATTTTGGGCTATTTGCGATTGTTGCCACTGCTACATCCCGTGGAGGAATCCAATTTAGTTCCTCTGAGACTTGGTATAGTGGTTTATACACACTGCTTTCTCGGAATCCAGCATATATGTTAATTGCAATAAATTTTAAAGAGTCCACCAGCAATCTAAAAAACTGTAGAGAAACCGTCACGCAAGAAATTCTAAATAAATTTGAGAACCACTGGTATAAAGTAGTAATACTTATTCCTTTTGAAGAGAAGCTAAAAATGGATAGACTATAATTTTCAGTCAGAAAATGGAAAATTTTCATAGTAGTTATGCAGAAAATTATTAGAATAATCTCATATCAGATGAATGCACACTCGTTTCGTTTTTATTCAGTTATAGAAATAAATGAAAAAATTACAAGAGAATTAAAAAAAAATTAATAAATATTAGTTTATCTTGAAATTTTATATGAATCTTATCTAGATATACACCATTAAACATTAAATTTGATATTGCTGAATTCTTTTCTTTTTAAATCTGAATTCGCTCAGTTTAAAAAGAAATTGAGCGAGCAAGAATTCAGCAATATCAAACAGTTCTCTCATATTTGATCCTGAAATGCGCTGCGCTTTAGGTATGGCTTCACTGCAATTTAGCGCTTGTTTACAGGAAAGCTATCCAAAGATGCAAAGACCAAAAAAAACTAAATATGATGCACATGAAAATATTTTAAATAAATTTATAGACTAAAATTATAATAAGTAAAAGTTTCCTTAGTTTAAAATTTTACAAAAGAAAATTTTTTTAAAATAAACTAATTTTAATAACTGATATTAAAACAGACTTATGATTGATGAAATCACAGAAGTTGAACTGATGCAAAGTTAGTTCTTCCAATTTACTTTCTTTCTGGTACCTAAACGGCGAGGATGCAAATGAAAATATTAGAAGTGCAAAAGATTATAGGATGCAAACGAGTACAAAAGAAAAAAAAATTCAAAATTGGAGGCAACTTCATATTGATAATCGAATCCATGTTAGGAGAAATTAGAGCACCAAAAGCAAGTAGCATTGGCTCTAATCAACTTTTTCGAATCAATTAATTCTTTTGCAATCTCAAATTTTTTGCATTTATTTACTTAAAAAATATTGAGTAAACAGCATAGTAACAACCCAAAAAAATCTATGAACAGTGTGCACAATAGCGCAAATTGCTAAGTGTATTGCGCTATTGTGAAAAATGTTAAAATTGTCCCATATCACATACTTTCTTCATAATATTCGATTCCTTAGACATAATATATTTTAAGGCAATATTTATAGTTTCAAATCTTATAATTAATATTTAGTGTCAATTCTTAATTGAAATAAAATCGCATAAATGTCACAAATGATTCTATTTTCGGCATTAAATAATTAATTGAGCCGTTTATTTTGAAAGTGGGGCAATGTCCATTTTTGAAAAAAATGAAGATAATGATAATTATAGATAAAACTTAAATACGATCTTTTTATCTGTAAACAATTTATAGTCAAAAAAAAATTCAGATTCCCTAATATTTGGGAGATGGAAGTTTTAGCTATTAAACGGTATTGTAAATATGTTTATTTTGAAAATGGTGCAAGTCCATTTAGTTATAATAAAACCTTTATTTTTTTTTTAGCTAGCACTATAAACACTACTGGATAATAAACTTACATTATCTAATACCACAAAATACAAAAAAATATATGTCTATTAGTGCTTACCAATATTTTTAAAATTTATTTAATTGCAAGCCTTTAAACATCTCGCATTAACAAAAAATGGAATTGCTCCACTTTCAAAATGAACGGCTCAATTAATTAATTGAAACTATAAATCTTGAATTTATTAAAATAAAACAATAATCAATCTTGAAGTTTTATTTTGCACAAATTACTTTTTAAATACTTTAAAATCATCGAAATATATATATATTTTAATGGTTGTTAGCCAAATAGCCTTGTAAAACTTGCAAAATTAATAAATCAAACTACGATTTGTCCAATTGTAAAATGGCAAATAGCAATTCCGAAAACTGATGAATAGAAATTGAATTTTCCTGGAAACTATCGAAGAATGATAATATCAATAGGAACAATTCCGGATTTTCGAACATAAAATGCAAAATGATTCCATGTAACCGTAGATTAAAACATACTGTGGGGATCGCGGCCGATACGTTTTGTAATTTTATGACAGAATGATCTCGTATGGTTTAAGGGCGCAAAAAGGGGTCCAGAACTCGGGAATAAGACACAAAAGATATGATAAAAGATTTATTATAAAAAGGAAATACTGCATTAAAAAGGAAATGAAGTTCACATATTAAGCATTGGTATTCTTAATTGTATCTACTGAGGTGGATGTTCAACCACAACCTAAAGGAATTGTGGAATCATACACGGAACCTAAAGGAATTGTGTTTTCTTGGAAGGAAGAAGTGAAAGACTCCGGATCTGGATATTTCTTGATAATGTTGCACTTTCTTAATTATTCCTCTTTCGTTTAATTCCTTAATTCTTTTAATTTTTTACTCGCCTCTTTTTTTTTGTGTCTTTTCTTAGAGGCTTTTTCCTTTCTTTTATTATTTTTTGGGAGACTTATTTTTCTCCGTCTTTACACTTCCATTTTTCGGAGACTTCCCTCGTTTTTCATTTTTCTTTCTCTTTCCCACGATTATATAGTTCCGTGTATGACTCCTTCCTCCGTTCTGGTTGAAATTACGTATCAACAATTTAGAGGGGGTTTTTCGTTAACTAGTTTCGTTTCCTTTTCTGTTTTTACACTTTTAATAAAAAAAAAAACTTAATACAATATTTTATATTCAACATAATTCCACCACAAAACAAGGGAGTGCCGCCCAGGGGCTCACAATACCGAAATCGGTAAAACACTCCATTTTTATTCCAAATAAATGAAAAAAAATCACTTGTTTATGAAAGTATTTGTAAATAAATATGTCAAATATATCAACTTATAATTTTTTGTGTAATTTCTTTGCTTCATTTATTCGGGATAAAGTTTTATAATTTTAATTCAATAATTTATCAATTTAGTCACACAAAATTGTATATTAACAGCACTAAATAAGAAAATATTTAATTTTATCAATTAACTGATGTGCATAGATTACATAATTATAGAATAAACAACAGAATTTAATTAATTGCAATATTAAGTCATTTAACTGATTAAACTTCATAATTTTGATCATTTCAATTACAAAACTAAATCATCATCATTTTTGTTTCAAAAATCGTGTAAACAATTCTTATGGTATGAAGAAATTTAAGGAAGTATATAGTATTTGGTATATTCATCAAATTTGCGTGAATATTTGTTATTTTTTGTTACGAAAGTCTATAAATTAGATCAGCAATATTCCTTTTTTTTTGCTTAATAGTCATTTGTATTGCAACCCTTTGGTATGTGCAGACTTGTAACTTAACAAAAGTTGCTTTAGATGGTTTACGGATTTATGGTCGTCAATAAATCAATATTAAGAGTTATTGATTTATAGTTTCCAAGATGTCATTTAGATCATTAACAGAAATAACTTATCATCTCTACTCCAATTATACTTAATGGAAAAATATAAGATTATATCAGACAGATAGCGAGCTGCAGGAAAGCATCATTACTTAAATATCGAGAAATTTTAGGAATTCTACTTGTTTTAATTTTAATTCTTTATATTTATTTAGATTTTATTTAAGGAAAAAGAAACCTAATTTAAATATTAAACTTTTAATATTTACGTTAATATGAATATTTAATCCAATATCGTACAAGCGCTCCTCTAGTTACTAACATGAAATTTCATTTTCAAATTTCACGAAATTTCAAAAATAGTTCAATAATTTTAAGTAATACGATAGAAAAATGCTCTACCAACCAATATAATGTAAAATTATACAGTTAACATATGGTATTATTTCAAGATGGCGGCGATTACACCAAAAAAATTCCTCGCTTTCTACTCGAACTTAAAATCTGTGAAATGAGAAACTTTTAATTGATGAACTTGCGAAATATATTGCAATATACAGTATATAAAGTTACTTCAGTATTTTTGGAAGCAAGATAACAGCAGTATCTGAGTTACGAACAAAACTTATACACAAATTATGCTCATAACTAGAGGAGCGCATGTATAAAGTTGAGTCCAGAATTAAAATGGGCCATATTTTATTTTTGCTGATAGTTTGTCTTTTTTCGAAAAAGTTTTTTATATATTTAGTATTTCGTTTATTTATTTGTAGCACATTTTATATATTTTCATTTATTAATGAAAAAAGTAAGCGTATTGTTTATAAATTTATTATATGAATTTAAAACACGCCTAACTTTATTTCGATTTTATTTTTAGGAATTTAAGCCATTAAATCAAAAATTAAATTAAGGATTTAATGAATAGAACAGTCTGCGAGTTTGATTAATTAGGACAGATAAATTCGCTTCAGAAAATTATTCTAGAAAATAAATAGAAATATTTTATATTTCTTTAGAATAATACTAAATTTGTAGATTTCAAAGTGCAATGTTATTTAATACAATGACAGAAAATTAAACAGATTACAATATGATACGACATCAAACAGAATTTAATATGGAAACAGAAAATTAAATTCTCCATAATATACAACTTCAATTGTTTCCACAAATGAGGTCAATTCACTTATATTAGTCAGCTAATTCCTGTTTCAGACTTCGTTTGCAGAACAATTAAAAATTATTAACTTGATTTTCTATAACGCTTTGCCTTTCTACATTACAGGAAATAAAAATATCGGCAAAATAATAGACTACCTATTGATGGAAGACGTGTCGCGTTTCATGCGTCAGCGCGGCGTCGCCTATATAACAGGCTTTTTTAATGAGTATACATCAACTAACAAATATTTAAATATTTATGTTAGTCGATCTGTATATTGTGTTCCGGGGACTGCATGTGTATATACATTAAAAATATATAAGCTGCCATATAGGCGACGCCGACGTCTATACGCGACGCGAGACGTCTATCATCAGCAGGTAATCTACCATTTAACTAAGACGATGAAAATTATATGATATGCATAAAATCTGATGTTGTAATTTATTATTATTATTTTTACTTAATCTCGTCTTTATGAATAGTTTACAAATTTATTTTTAATAAAGTAATTAATCGGAATTTTCATGTAAAATATCAGTGTAGGCTACCTATTCTCATTGATAAAGCATTATCACTTTTCTATTGTGAATGACATATCGATTTGGCCAATACTTCTTTTTACTCATCTGTGAAAGAATAGATTCAACTTTTAGCTACGTAAAAAGATTGGAAAAATAATCAGAAAATACAAAAAGAATTATTTCTTTAAGGATAATAAACGAATTGACTTGTCTGCAGAGAGCGCGCGTTGCGTCGAGAACTACGTCTAGCGCTGCGATAGACGTAGCTAAACTGTCTAGGCTGTACTAGCTAAACAGACATAGCTAGTACAGCCTGAGCAGCATAAATAATGTTTTAACTAAAAACCTGTCTCTCGCTTTTTCATAATTAACTTCAGGCAAGAACAGAACATAGCTGTCGGAATTACACGTTGCAACGTTGCGGTTTGTAACGCGACGCGCCTAATTCCAACAGTTATGTATGTAATTCGCGACACGACGTGCTCTCCGCAGGCAGGTCAGTTCAATTGTTACCTTTATATTTTAAAAATTCAATTTTTTCCTTTAAGAATGGCACTAACTTAAATAATCTTTGATAACCCGATTCTCTGCTTAATTTGCTGAAGTTTTTTTTGTTCTAAATTATCAGTTTTATCGTGTAAATTAAGTAAAGAACAACCGAATTTCACATTTATTAATCTTAAATATGATTTTACAAGAATTATTTCACATAAAATATGTTTTAATTAATTAGTAATTTATATATATATATACACAGTATATTCGAATTATCTCTTACAGAAACTATCACATTTCGGTGTATTATTAGAGGATTCATTATCTAAATGGAACAAGTTCACTTTGCCTACCCAATACTGTACCTCTAATTGGCTGAATAATGTGCATCGCTACTTGTACTTGATTATTCATCATACTTAGTCTTTTCAGATGAAATAATCTCTATACAAGACCAATTTCGGTAATATAATACCCATCATTCAGAGAATTAGAAACGTGGGATAATCAAAGCGAACTCGTATTATCTTAATTATCTATAGTTTCACTAAAAGTTAGAAGAAATTACCTATTTTTTTTCTTACTTCCAACTGTACACGGCAGACAATTTCCATTAAGACTTTGATTTCTTATAATGTTTATCTGAATTTTGGCGGTTTAAGTTGGCTACAGCAATTAAATGGATTTAAACAAATGGAACAGTTAATAGAATCATTCGCACTTGTAATTTTTTGATAAAATATGCAAAAAAGTAAGTAGATAGAGTTGCCAGTTTTCTTGAAGCACCATATCAAAAAACTAAAAATAAGAAAAATGTATTAATTTTTTTATAAAAATAAAATTCTACAAGATAAAGAAAGAACTTTATTAACATTATAACTTGATTACATTATAGTGGATGAAAATGTTGAAATTTTTCATTAATTTAATGCTTAATATAAATCTCCTATTCGATAATTTAGCTTTTTTTTCTAAACTTCAAATTGTGTTAATAAAAAAACAATATTTTAAAAATTAAACAGAAATTTTGGAAAGAACGTATTCATCTATTTTTTCATGCTAAAAATTATTCATCGTTTGAAGATCTGTTAACACAGTAAGATTCTATTTTGACTGCCTCTGCGTTTTCGCGCAAAGGAGTCAAAATAGCGCAATGCAAAATAGATATAAAAATAGCGCGATGCAAAATAGGAGTCAAAATGGCAAATAGATCTGTTAACACCATAAGATTCTATTGTGACTGCCTCACGTTGCGACGCCACTCGCTATTTTGACTGCCTCTGCGTTTTCGCGGCGCCACGCGCACATATGTTAACGTCTACTTTATCGCATAAGAAAAAAAACGACAAGCATTAAAGCGCACTATAACGCGACTTATTATTATTCATAGACGCGTCGCACTAGGACGAGATGCGACAACGCGAGGCAGTCAAAATAGAATCCTATCGTTAACACATAAAACTTCATATTTCTACATTGTCTACTCAAATTTTAGCTTTCGTTTCACTCGTATGCGCTTTCGTTTCGTAATTATTGAAGTTACAAAATTAAAAATGATGATGTAATTTAAATCAATCTCACTAATGAAAACATTTTACTAAATATAAAGAATAAAATATTTAATTTCAAAGTAAAATATATTTACTTACAAAAGAGCTTATCAGATGAAGATGAAGATGGATGTCGAACTGTCAAAAATAAGAGAATATAGATTTCAATAGGCTACTGATCATATCCAAATTAGAAAAATTCTGATAGTTGATATTGTTCAGATACTTCAGTTACAGATCGCTTCCAGTTACAGATTTACTTTCTTTGAAAACTATTGTAATTATCTAATATTTAAATCTCCATTAATTTACAATATCATTAATTTTTTGGTGATTTTTAAGATTAGTAAAGTTTATATAAATTAAGCCAATGCGACTCTCATTCTGTAAACAGCTGAGTAATCTATTTTTAAAGGCTGTTGTTACAAAAATAAGTATTGTGACGAAAAATCATTTTTAAGCATATGCAAGAATCCTTCAGAAGGCAACAAACATATTGAAAACAATGTATTCTTTTAGGTAAGTTCCCTATGAATACATCAAACCTTAAAGGCAGTTAAACTCATTTATTTCGACATTATTCATCAAGTATAAGAATAAATATGAAGAGAATTCTCGCTCTTCTGCATGAAAAGATGCTTATGGGTTACATATGTTCAGAGAGTTTCGATTAATTAATGAAAGGTCCATCAAATTTTTGATCATACATAATATTCGGTCATCTCAAAAATAGTATCTTTTTTATACTTGTTGAAACTTGTCTTAGCTTGTCTAAACGTGAATTTTTAAAGCTTTCGCAACGTTTGGAAGAGTGTTATTGATTCAAATGGAGAATAAATATTTGATTAAATTAGCAAATGATTTTATCATTTATATCTTTTAAAAACTTAATATTAAAAACGACATTACTTTTGGGATGACTTGATACATCCAGACCCCACTTTGCGTTCTTCAAAAACGCGATACGTAATATTGAAACCACGCAATTCAAAATAATAATTTCCATAAGAAACCATTGAAATATGGAAGATAGGGAATCGGCACTGCTATTTTCAACAAATAGAAAATTGCAAGAGGCTTTTGCGGTATGTACAGTATACTTGAAGCTGGAATTAAACAATGCAGTGTGCTGCTACTAAAGGGAAATGAGTTTTCACCATAGTACAAAGAATAAAACGTATCACGATGCGCATATTTCTACTACTAGCCGCCATATTGATAATATAATGCTGGGTGAAGTAACTTAGCAATGTAGATTCAATAAATTAAATTAAAACAATGTGTTTAGATAAAAAAATATTTCAATATCAATTTATTTATTTGCAAAATTTTCATTATGCCAAACTGAGTTATATTTGTTGTATTAGTGACAATAAGAAAACTTTATCAATTTTAAAGATGGCGAATATCAAGATAAATGGATTTCGTTTGTATTTACACATTGAAGCACCGGAAGTGCATGTGCACAAATGTGTCGGGAGCGGTAATCGAATTACGTAATGTGAATCGCTACATTGCCAAAGGAAAAATGATTCCTGGAACGACGCAAATACGGAATTATACAATTCAAAGCACAACTTCGAAAAAGAAACGGAAACCAAAACGATTCAAAGTGAGGTCTGAGTATATACACATATATGTTTCCTAATAGTCCCATGAATTCCATTCAACATTAAAAAAAACGATCACAAACCTGTAATATTCTGAAAATTTGATTACTGTATATCCTTCAACAATTGCTTGAAAATTGCTCCCTTTTTTCATTTTTACAGGAAAACATTTCATTTGCATAATCTACTCTTTCATTTAACCGAAAATTTCATCAAAGAGACATTTTAGAAAAAAATAATCCTAATTTTTTCTAAAGAAATAATTCATGCATGAAACCAGAATGATTCTTAGTCAGAAAATGCGTCTACTGAACGAACCCCAGTCCAATCCTTTAATGGATCATTCCATATTCATCTTGGATTGCTTAAATTCATAAATAAAAAGGTGAATCATCTAAAAAAAATCTGGAAGTGTGCAATCTGGATCGATATTTCCAGATATTTTCTAGGGTAATTTTATAACGAAGTCAGAACGGCATGCCACATGACAAACAACTGTTTTTCTACGCGGTCGACTATCTAATTTTCGAAACTGTAAATACCAAACACAGTTTGATGTTTAATTATTATCGTATTGTGAAATTTATTGTCATATTAAAATAATTTTTCCGAATAAAATAGATGATAAAATTTATACGCAGTAAAATAACAAACTTGATATTTTGAGTTTTTATCTTTGATGGACATTATTCAGTGTCAAATAATTTTATAATCATAAAAAAGTGCTTATTTTTCTTTAGGATTATATAGGATTTTTATCCCAACAAGTAAACGAATCAAATATATAAAATCATAAAAATAATACTAAAAAAAAGCTTTATAAAATGCATTTTATATATAACTTATATTAAACAACAAAAAAAAAAAAAAAATTGAAAGTTTCTATGTCTGGATTTCAATAACAAAATATAAAAATAATAAACAAAATAATAAATTCGGCTTATATAAAATGTTTTTCGTAAATATCAAAATATTTTTTTTATCATTTATCGAGATTTTTATACGATTTGCATGCGGCCATTTTAAAATATTCGCCTGAAAGGGATTAGAAACAGTAAAAATATTTATTTATCTTTTATTTTTCCAGAATCAAATTATTATTATTTTCTTACATTTTATTAAAAAAAAAAAAAAAAAAAGCTTAAAGCTTTCGTCTTATGAAATATTAATATTTCTTAATATCGTATTCTTGGATAAATAAATCGAAAGCATAGGTTGTAAGAATTTTCGGTAAAAATGTTTAAATGTTTCGTAAAAATTGCATAATTTGTAAATAAAGTTCTGTTATATTTTCTAACAAAAGTCAGTGATTAAGTTACCTATAAGTGATCATAAAATAACGTGAGATATTCAGTGTCATGTATTGGACGAAGCATAACAAAATTCATGGACGTACGCAGTGAACATGCGGTTTCGATTTCGAAAGAAATCAGATTTAGTACCAAAAGTCGCCAACAGGAGGATGATGGCGCTGCAGAAGCGTAGAATGTGTGATTAGGAATGTTTAATGGCCGAACGAGACAGGACACATCGAGTCTCTGAACGATACATCCAACATTTATTGTTAATTACACGTGAGGTTCAATATAAGCACCATTCAGATGTTCCAAAAACTGCATGCGACATACATCTTTCACACCGATATGTTGGGCATCCCCGTGGAGGATGTCGTATGCCCTAAAAATTCCTTGCACGTGCCGCATGCAGTTTTTGGTGCTCATATTAAACCTCATGTGTAATTTAACTATAAGTGTTGGCATGTTCAGAAACTTGATGTGTGCTGTCTCATTTGACCATTATACATTCCTTAATCACACAGTCTACACTTCTGCAGCGCCACCATCCCACCTATTGGCGACTTTTGGTACTAAATTTGATTTCTTTCGAAACCGAAACCGCATGTTCCACTATCAACATCCACCGAATTTTGTTACTTTCGTCCAATACATGACGCACTAGAAAGCTCTGAATACCTCACGTTATTTTAAGGCCAACAGGTATTTATAAATGCTGTATAATTTCTGTGACAAATATATTATTATGCCATACTTTACTCCATAATTATAATATAGAGTTGATTTTCTTACAGCAAGTTTACTTAAGCATACTTTATGCATACAAAATTATCCAACTATAAACATAATTATATAATATTTTTATCCAAAAATATTTCAATTCTATAGGATTGGCATAGAGTGTAGTTGATCATTCTTTAAAGAAATATGGAAAACAATTAACATTACTTTCCGAGGAAAGAGAAACTATTAATAATCGTACGTTGTCTGTCAACATTAACAATAACTGCTGACATTTAAAAATGGCGGATATCCAAATTCCAAAAATGTTTTTTTCCTGATTTTTGAATTATTTGATTAAGTTTTTTTTTTTAATTTATCAAGATGGTCATAAAATCGAATTTGTAGTAATATTAATTAACAGTGCAAACTCCTTCTTTTAAAAATGGCGGACATTCAAACTTCTGAAGTTTCCCTATAACAACAGTTCTTGCAGTGAACCTCATCATAAGAAACAGTTCACAATATTATTGCAGATATTAATTATTAAAGAGTAAACTATAGGTAGTTCTTTCAAAATTCAACGTTTGCTATTGAAAGGGTTCAAAATAGCGGATTAAAATGCGTGGCATCAATATTTATTTCTGCGTTCGATCTCTTCACTTTGTTCTTATCAGAAGGATAAGATAAATACCATTAATTCGAATCGTTTTATTTATTTATCTATCTATTGGTACGAATGTTAAATGCAAGTCTACGCGCTGAACATCAAGAATTGTTTAATATTTAAGGCGCTCATTACAAACAACATCAAGCTGTTGATGTAAATTGCATTATTCATTATGGCTAATGGTGATCAAATGGATAAATGAAGCGAGATAAATCTCAGTTAAAAGCTTCGTAAAATTTTAAGTTTATCTCTGTTTATCTTGAATATTTCTTTACTTGAACAACTTTTTTTGTTAGGTGGGATTGAAACTTTAAAAAAACGTGAGTATTCGCGCATTGCAACAAAGGAAACAGTTTTGCACAAAATGAAGATCAACAAATAAAAAAATTTATTTCTGTAACCATCCGTGAAAGTAAAATATGCATTTTGAGTGATTTTTTTCTCCTCTTTTCAGTGTTGCTACACTGCGTGAATATACATTTTTTTTAGAGTTTTAACCCAACTTAGGATTTTCGCAGTATTCATCTACCCTTTTTTCCAACTTTTTTGCTATTCGATAGTTACAAAAAAATATGGAATCAATATTTCGTGAAGGAAAATTATATATATTTATAGAATTACACTTATTCGATACTACTGAAAGTAAACTAAGCTACAAAATTAATCTCTTGTCAAGTAACATATGTTTATATATTACTTGATAAGAGGTACTATCAAGAACCGGAACCGGATCAAGAGGTAATGGTATTTGAGTCGAGGTACCATTATATAGAAGCGGTTCCGGTTCTATATAATGGTATCTCGACTTACAAACTGTTTGTAACTCGAAAAATTCGTATCTCGAAACCCAGTTTTTCATTTTATCTGATGGGAAATCAATTAATCCGTTCCCAGATTTAAAAATATTGAAAAACAATTAAAAAAATATGCATTTGTGTACAATTATTAACATCTTTATTTTTGAAATCTTTGGTTTTACACGTTTCGTATAAAAATCATCCTTCTTGTGACTGGTTTTGTAGTTCGGTTTTCGATTTGTTGTCATCAGTTGCTTGTTTTTGGCTCTTAAGCTTTAACTG
>WUQG02440120.1:0-13651 GCA_011317285.2 Androctonus mauritanicus
CTCCCTGATTGGGAAGGGGCGTAAAATATGCAAAAAAAATATACCTGCTTCGCTTCGCTACAGTGTGATGAGTGCGACGCGTCCCGTTCCCGTGCTATGCTGCCTATGATATCTAAACGCGTGCATATCTCGTTAACCTTTGATCCTTGACCCCTAGTTCATTAGGATATTTTGTGCGTCTCGATTCTCTCTATCGATCGATACCATTTTTTCCAGACTTTCTAATGTATGCAATCTTACCATTAGATTAATCGATTAAATATTGGTATCAAATTTGGTAAGTAATATTACTTGAAAAAATAAAAATAAAAATTCGAATCTGTTTGGTCTCACTGATTGGTTAATCCTTTATAAAGGAATATTTAATCATTTGTACCGTCTCCAGCCAATCAGCAGAACGAAAAGTATAAAAATTTTAATTGGATGGTAACTCAGCCATTTTAATTAAGAATTTAAGTACAGTTTATTATTCATTTCGTGTTCCTGTATATATTCAATCTTTTAGATTATCGTAAAGACAATAAAATAAAAATCGATTCAGCAATTCTTTTCTTTTACTCTTAAATAATATTAGAAAAGAAAAAAAAATATATAAATATTTTAATCTGCGTAATATTTTTGTTTTATTTTATTTTATTTTTTCATTCCAGAAAATTTTACGTTCCGAAACTAAAGAATATTTTAAAATCTTCTCAGCGTTACCGAATATTACGCAAACTATTGATATAAAAGATTATTTTCCTCCTTCCATTTCATCTCAAATATTCATTCCTGTCTAGTCAGAACTTATAAAACTTCTCACATTTTAGACGGAATAAAAAAAAAAAAAATATTATAAATCTTCGTATAATATATACTTCGATCGTAAAAATCTTTCACTATCAAAGATTAAAGTTTGATTTTTAATTCGCATATTGTTTTCTGTATTTGTATAATGCTTTTTTTTTTCTTCGTTTATCCTGTTTATCTTTTTTTGTGGTCGGATATCACTCCTCTTTTTCTTCTTCAGCATGTTAAAGCAGTCGATAAACTCTGAAGTAATAATACTTACCAAAAACTTATTTTTCATATAACATCTTGAATAATAAAACGTGTTATTAATAACTTATTATTCGTCTAATTTTTTTTATTATTATTTTTTTAATACGAAGTTCTCAGTGATTAATATTCTTCCATACTCTCTAGTGGATTTGGTACAGAGTGATGAATTAGTGAACAATAATAATAGATCAAGGAAACGGAAAAATCTGGTTCGATTATAATAAGTCTTATTGGTCATTTTACGTACCAAAAACTATTATAAAGTTAACCTAAACTGTTATTTTTATATAGGGAAAAATTGATTCCAAACTAGAAAAATATAATCACGTACATATCGTTACTATATCGTTACCCAGGATAATATATTCAGCGTATTTAAATACGATAAGAAGGAGGATTTTTACCGTTCCTATTCGTCTTTATTCTTTATTTTTTGACCATGATCTCCTTATCTTTTCTATAAAACAAAGAGTTATGAGCTTAAAAATTTTCTGATGGAAAGAAAAATCGAATGGAAAGATGCCATCATGTGATGAGAGATTCCAAAAACAGAAAAGTGATGCATAAAAGGAAATCGGTATTTTTTCGTGTAGATATAACGTGAAATAAATGCACAAAAAAAAAAATGATAGAAATATTGGTTACATTGAATAAATCCTAGTTTATTCTTCGTCATTCCTCCAAGATAACGATTTGGTATCGAAAGAGTATCGCTTAAAAAAATATATGTGTATATATTTAACGTGTATCACAAGACGAGATGAGTAGAAAAAAGTGGAAAAATATCTTGTAACGAAGCTGTCGAGCTTAAAAAAAAAAAAAATAAAATAAGATAAAGCACACTCCTCTCTATGTTCTCAATTAATGACTCCGCTTTGCACATCTAAATAAATCAGAATTTTAAGGAGGAAATTTATCGAAACACATAAATGATTAAAGGCACTGTCTAATCTTCTTATGAGGTTCGTTTATTAAGTCATAAACTGAAGAAAAGCGATTAATAGGCTCAGAATGTTTAACATAAAACATTTCTTTATGCACAGAATGGAGTTATATGGCTTCTTGTGGTAGCATCTTTATTCGTATCCAAAGCAGTAGTTATTTTACAAAATTTAATTAAAAAAAAATAGGAGTATTAAAGAGAAAAGAATACGTACGTATATATGAGTATCGGTATCAAGTCTTTCGCAAAATTAAAATCGTTTTATAAATAAAATATGACAGACACATTTCAAATAACATCTTTAAACATTTTGACAGTAAAAGTTATTGCAAGCTGGATATTTACATAGATGCCGTCAACAGAATGACATTTCTATCCATATCTAACCAAACTCTCACGACAAATGCCAGATGGATAGACAGCAATACATATCAAATACGAATTGCTAACGTCTAAAGTAAAATAACTCTTATCGCAATCTTCGAAATTTAATGTCAATCAATCACGTTAATAATAGTTTAAAGAGTAAAAAAAAAATTTGATTTAATTATTCACTCGTTCGAAAATTATCGATTAATATCGTAATCGTATCACTTTTAATAAATTTTATTAATGATTTATATTAAAGCATAAATATAGAAAGAATATAATATGATTAAGCTTCGCATTGAAACACGAGGAGACTCGATTAATTTCGAGTTTTAATTAATTAAAAATATGAACGGATCATTAATTTAATCAAGGACAAAACGAGTATAGAATTATTTTTGATTATCCACTCGATCATAGTTTTAAGTGCATACGTAATATTTAAAGAATTATTTTCTGTGAAGTTTTTTTTACTTAATTTTTTTTTGTAATTCTTTCCTAGGTGATGAATTCGATTGTAAAGGAGGCTATTGATACACTATCCAGTTGATGAAGCTAGACATTCTTTTCGTCTTCTTCCGCCAGATTATGGCATCATTCGATCCATCACAGGCACCCTGTGGGTTAAGTAAAGATAAAGAGCCAAGTTAATAGGTTTTCGCGTCAAAACTGAGTTTACTTGGACATTTTCTGATGAAAGAATGTTTTGAATCTTCTACTTATCGACACTACTCTAGATCGTGACAGAGATGCCCATTAATTAATATTTTTCTTACTAACAAACACGCATCTAATTTGTCGAGCGCACAACAACTCTTTCATAAACGAAACCGATCCTTCTTCATTACGAATATATATATATATATTTATTTATTTATTTTATAACTAAAAACAGATTTTTCTAACGTTTTTTTATACTGATCTTTATAATATATATAATTTATTTTTTTCCCCTCTTTTCTACTCAAAACACTGTTTACGAAATGTGGAATTTGCGTGACTAAGCAAGCAACAAAGTTATTCCTAAGAGTGAAGTTGAAATTAATGTCATCTAAAAGTTTTCTAAGTTTTCTTATCAAATTCCTTCGATTTTATAAAATTATTATATAAATAATAAATTTCACGTTTAAATATTTGTTTAAACACGAATTTATGTTTTAACCGGGCAGAAAAAAATAAAAAAATAAAAATTATTAAAACCGATTCATGATATATATATATATATTTACTTGTCTCATTGATCGAGTTAGGAAAATTATTAAAAAAAAAATAATAATAATAATAAATATTTTTATGGATAAAAAGTTTATCGTTTGTTTCCACAAACATTATTTTGTTGTCATGGGCCAATTTTATGAATATTTTAGTGTGGTAAATTATGTATCGGCTTTTATTCGCCATAATTTTTTTTTTCCTCCTTCCATTTATATATGTAAACAATAACTTCAAATCAAATATTCAAATTCGATTTATTTGAAGAATATTATTTAATTTAAAAATAAAAAAAAAAATTAAAAAGAAAAAAATCTATTAAAATCTTTGTTTTATTAAAAAATTGATTTTAATCAAAAACATATTTTAATACATTAATTTTTCATTATTTTTTTCCGAAAACGTAATGAGATAAAATCCAATTCTTGAATAAAACAGTAAACAAGCGAATTAATCGTCTAATTTTCGATTTTTTTTCTATTATTTTTGATTGATTAAGCGTATAGTATTAAAATATATGTCATCAAAATCACCTTCAGTGGTATAACCTGTATGCCGAATATCATTAAAATGCATTAAATAGTTCTGTAGTTATTATAAAGAAACGTTTGAAAGATTGAATGTTCGCCATTTTTAAACGGATTAATCTACATAATTATTTGATACTATTACATATTTGGCATTGATAATTTGATCAATAAAATAAATTTTATAAAATTCGATCGAACAGTATAAAAGTTATTAGAGAAGAAAGCTATTAAAGTTTCGAACGTCCGCCATTTTTAAAATAATGAAGATAAAAGATTAATTAATATGTCATCGAGATTATTTTTAAGGATTTGATCTTCTTACTAAATTTCATAAAAATACAATAAGCAGTTCAGGCGCTATTAAGAGAGTATCTAGGAAGTTTGAACGTCCACCATTTTTAAACGATTAGAGCCGTAGCATTAAATTATATGGCAACAAACTTGTCTTCAATAGTAGAATGTCATTATCAAATTTCATGCAAATCTGCTAATTAATTCAAAAATAATTAGCTTGAGACACACATATGCAGACAGCATGGGGATCACGTAAGCATTCTTCGAAAAGTAGATTAAAAAAAAAACCATAATTATGAATAACATGATAATATAAATTATGAATGGAATTATGCATAACGTAATTATGAATGTATACAAGTGGAATATTCATTTATAAGATTAAAATGATTTTATTTCCATTAAAAACTTAGCAAAGTAAGTTTTATTGCAAGTCGGAAGTTTTTAGTGGTTTTCTAAAGCATCAAGGGAAAAGATAAATTAGATACAGTCTAATTTGTAATTTGGTTGATTCTAATTAAAACGTCGAAAGAGAGTTGTACCGAATGACGCACATGTACCGACTTTTCTACTGTTAAACAAATTTTGTGTTAGATAATTAACATTCTGTTCACTTTCTAAACTTCTTCTATCGACTCTGATGAATAGTCTTTTTCTTAAATCTAGTCATCTTTGCTCAGCGGGCATCGAAAAAGTACAAGTTTCAATTGTAGTTTCTGCAATGCCCCCTGAAGTCAAATTTCCTTGGCAAACGACTGCTGCAGTTTCACTTCTCGGTGACACTTTACTGCAACTAGACGTGTACGTTAGTTTTAAATAATGATTTTGATTGAAAAGATTTCCGAGTTGCACTTTCGACTCCAAAGGAAACCCTTGTGGTTTTTAATCACTTTAACTTAGGAGATTTATAATGTCCAAACTAACTTCTGAAGTATCTGTAGATAACATAAACTCCGTAACATTATTCTAACAATATTAATAACTTATCTGATGAGATAATAAAAATGAGCTGTAGTATATAAATCGTTTAGGTTGTTATGCAGTGATAATTTCTACATAATAAAGAGTTTGATCATTTCGATAAGTTTCTCTTTAATACACGCTTAGTTTATCATCATCATCATCACGTTTAATAATTTAGAAGAAACGATCATTATCGTGTGTTTAAATATCAAAAACTGATTGCGTTTAATACGCCATGCAAGCCTGCTAGGAATCTAACCGCATTTTATTGGCACTGTTTTTAATTCGTGAAGTTTTATTTGGTTACAGTTAATTAATTAAATTTATCTCCGTAACTCGTGCAGACGTTTTACAAAAAATCATAATGATTGCTTTTTATTTTCAAGTGTGAAAAACTGGAAATTTATATCCCATTTTAAGTCGTTTAGTCACGTTTAAGAGAGAAAAAAATTTTTTTTCCTAATTTATTTACTCTACTCCAGAAAGCTTTCTGGCGAATAAATTAAAACAAATTTATCTATTTAAACGTATATATTTGCATTTTATAAAATAAAAATTCGAACTGGAACATTTCCAGGAGAAATAAAACGTACCGAATACTGTTTACGGCCTATACAATTATATATATATATACTACACACGCAGTTCGATCCGTCCGAAATGTTAGAAAAGTTCGGCAAACAGGAGGGTTAATTAGAGTAATTAGACTAGAGACTAAACAGTGTTTAGAATGTAGAAGCAAATATAAAATAAAAGGAAAAAGAAAAAAAAAAGCGCCACAAAGGAATTAAGAAAATCACTTAGATAAACATTTTTACTAATGAAATCACGGATTTTTGTTATTTTTCATTTTTGCGTTAAAATAACTCGATAATTTTTTATGTGCGAAACCTAAAGAGATGTGAAACACGTTACAGATTTAATGCATCTAAAGAAGACTCGCCTATTGAAGTTTATACTCTACAAGAAAAGTAAAAAATAAAATGAGTCTGAATTTAGGAGAGACGTGATGAAAGCCCGAGACAATTTATGATTTTTTTTCCTTCTCTTTCTTTTAACCTGATAAAATAAATGTAAGAAAGTATACTTAAATGTTTAAATGTAATAAATTAATACAGGATTTATTTGCGGATAGGTGCAATAGTTTTAAATTATGTTTTCTCTCATAGAGTATGGACGAGAACCATAACCACTCGACTAGACTGGACAAAACCATTCTGGATAAGACTATAGAGAGAGATTATATAATCGGTGAATTACGAGATTTCCTAAGATTGAAACGAGATCTATTGATCCATTTTACTAACTCTACCGACCGAGCATCTTCCTTCTTCATCTAGTTGTCATGGAAACGATCCAGTCGCTCTCTCTCTCTCTCTCTTTTCCTCCCTATCGAAAAAAAAAAAAAATTCAGATGCAATAATTTCTTTACCAGATAAGTAATACAGTTTGTTACGATTACATTCGAATGTCTTCTTACTAGAAAATTATTTTCATTCATTACTTCTCTCGTACAAAAATAATTTCGAGTTACATAAACTAGAGATTATATTACTTTCTAAAACTTTCCCACAACTAACTTTGGAGACGTTTATTGTCATCATTATTATTATTTTATAAAAAAAAAAATATATATATATATATTCTATAGCGAGTAGAAATTCTTCTGTAGGAACATTTCTCCTTTATTGGTTCCTTCAATTATAATTATTGCACCGTAATTCTTGGAAGTAAAAAGGATTCGTAAAATGGAAAAATTATTTTTATGTAATTGAAAAGCGTTACACAAACAAAACTTTAATGGTGTCTTCTTACCAATTCGAGCTAATTGCTAAATAAACTTTAATTATTACTTAACTTATTATTGTGTTTAACGGCATAAATTAACATGATATTTTCTTAATTAAAAAAAGTAAAAAAATAAAAAAATAGTAGAGAAATACTCGATACGTTTAACTCTCCGAAACTCCGTTAGACATGAACATTTATATTTTTAATTAAATAAGCGTTAAAAATCGCGTTTTTAATTAAAAATTCGGTTAAGTACCATTTAAATAAATAAATAAAATAAGTTATTTAAAGGACGGCACATCAGAGAGGAATTTTATTATTGATCATATTTTTAAAGAGTTTCAACTTACAGATAAAGTCTCGTCGTCTACCTGTAGCATTAAGAATCATCAATTTTGGAAGAGTATATTGTAAATATAATATACATCATATATCGTAATCCCGCTCTCTCTCTCTCTCTCATCTACCAGAATTACAGTAAATTGAACAATTAACTGGATAACTAATATTATAAGAGTATAAAGTGAGGAAATTTGTTGTTTCTCTCAAGGCGACGATCAATTCTGGAACACTTAGTGTCACTTCGTATCGTATCCGAAGTGATCCAGGCACGAACTTATCAACCCGTTCCATGTACATCGTTTGAGAAACTTGATGCTTTAATGAATCCTATAAGAGTAACCAGATATTGTTTATATTGACGCTTTAATGTTTTCTCTCCAATGCTTTAAAAGTACGAAAATTACTTCTCGTATCGGTGTCGTCTTTTATGTTATTTTTAAAAACTAACAAACATGTAAAAAAAACTCTTTTATATGTTTTTAGAAGTTGGTCTCTATGCCGAGTGATTCGGGATTAAACGACGCGAAAAATGTCTTTTAGAAGAAGACATTTCGTAAAAGTTTCGTAATGTTTTTCTGTAAATATGCGAAAAAGAGACGAAATTTTCGGTTTAAATCAACGTCCTTTATGCGCCGGTTAAATGCAGTTACGCGAAGAGCAACTTCATCGTGTGGCTAATGAGAAAATCTTCAGAACATCTGCACAGTTCGTGTGCGAATTCGACATATGTATAAACATTGAAGCGTTGACAGACCTAGAGATATGTGTTACCGCTTTTCTGATTTCTAATTAACGAGAAACAGTAAAGAAGAACAGAAAAAAAAAAAATATATATATATATATATTTTTTTTTTAAAGACAAAAACATTGACATGTAGCTGTTCGAAGTTGCCATTTTTTCCCTTCTTGAACTATCGAACAGAAAAAAAATGCATATATTTAATTATATTGTATCCCGTTCAAAATGCATTTGTCTTTTTTGAACGTTATGCACAACAAAATATTTATTTATTGTCCGAATGATAAATGTATTTTTTTAGAAATTTGCATGCATTATTAATGATGTGGTCTCAGATTTTATTTCGAATACTTTTTCTGTCTTAAATATATATATATACATGCACACATACAGTATACATGAATTCAAAAAAATATATACAGAACTGTACATTTATATCTGGATAAAGAGTTTCAGGCAATCGAGGAAGATTGATTTTTCTTCAATAAAACTTCTTTCTGACACACTATCTTAATCTAATTCACAACCATGTATCTGTTCTCTATTCTTAGAGACTAGCTGTACTTCATCCAAAGAATTTTTCAACGTCACGAAGGAGTGGATCGCATTGACAGGTGCCCATTGATACACATTTATACAGTGATATAAGAATTTGTTCAGAACAAAGTTAAAGAAGTTTTCTTATATATATATATATATATGAATTTATTCGTATTTTTAAATGATAAATCACTCGGTCAAAAGGATGTAGTAGCAGTAGCAGTAGTATCGATTAAAAGAATTAATCCTTGGAGAAAATGTCAGTAATTAAATTGATGCGATAAAGTAAACATTCATTAAAATCTCCAGAAGCCACAAAACCGATTTTTCTGCCTTCTGTAAGTTTATACCCGGATTTCTCTTTGTAAAGATAAATCTACGCATTTAGAAAACTAGAAGAGAGAGAATAGGATCTAGGTAAAGGAAACAAGAGATCTCTAATAGAAGAGTTTGTATTCAAGGCGTCGGAATCTCCGTGTGTACACGTAGTAAAAGCTCACACACAGTTTGAAAGAAAATTCGAAAAAATTCGATTGAACGATTAGAAAAGAAAGTAGCTAACAATTTAGACACTAGAATAAAATATACGAAGAATTTCTATACATTAGAAGAAGTTGAGTGAATAAATCGTTTTCTGCTGCTGCGTTTAACGGCTCTCTGTTATATATCATCAGAAATCTTCCAATAGTTGTCTATTATCCTAAGCACCGAAGCTTTCATCTTATTTTTTTTTTTTATTTTGTCTCTCTTCACTGTTTCAATCTGCAACCTCTGCAAGTCATTTTCCTGTCTATTCTGTAGAAGATGAATGTTGTTATTTGCAATGCAGAATTTCTTGAGCCGAGTGAAGTCAACTACTATCCAATTCCTAAAAGAAGAGAAGAGAGAGAGAACTGAAAATTCTTTCATTGAATCTATCTATATCTCTACTTGGAACATCAGGCATTCTTTACTCCTCGTCTTAATTTCATCTAAAAATCAAAACGAAATCCTGTGTGCCATCGAGATTTTATTTAGAAAACATTTTATATATAAATTTTAATGGCTTTGAATACTAAAAAGAAATCTTTTATCAATTGCTTTATTCAAATTGAAGACGAGGATTAATAATTCAAAAGTCTGTGTGCCGTGTTTTCTGATGAAAATTTTCGAATAATTTGTCTTCTTGATGATCATTTGTCATAGATGATGGACCAAAAAAAAAATTTATTATTTTATTTTATTTTTTATGGATTTCATAGAAATATATATATATATATATATTAATATTTATCTTTTATTAAAAAAATATATATATATTAATTATTATTATTTTCTGATAAGGTTACATGTTGCACAAAAATTTTAATTACGTTAATGCAAACATAAATTTAATCAAATTAATTTTCGATATTTTTGCGGTTAATTTAATTCGTTATTAAAATTGAACAGATGGGTTAAATTTGCAAAGTGGTTATCTTCTAAAAATTTAGATTTATCCGTGCAATCAAAAATAAAATAAAAATAAGCAAAAATTATTTTTCGGATGTGCTATTTTACTATATATTTCATACGCATTTTTTTTTGTTTTTTGTTTTTCGCTTATTGATTAATCGAGTTCTGAAATTCAATAGATTCCTGAAACAAAAGTGAATTCAAAACGTAAAAGTCTATTTGTAAAAAAAAAGAAGAAGAAGAAAAGAAGGAAAGAAACTGAAGAAACTGTTCTCCAATTCTATTGCTAGATTTGAGGACTGAGAGGAACGAAATTTTTATAAAATAGAATTCTAAAATTTCGTTCTTATACTTCTTATATATTTATTTCTGTTATTTATATTCAAACAAAATTAATTACAATTAAATATGACTCCAGAAATGAATTCTAGAGTGGCCTCTTCATCAAAAAATAAATTATGGCCGCAGCATGCTACACGCAAAAATTTTTTCAGCTACAGACAACGATAAAATATACTGAAAACAAAATTATTATAATAATTATTACGTAGAACTGCACGTAATAATATTTAAAATATTATGCATACGTAATAATGATCTTTTAAAATTTAATTTATTACGTAAAAATTTTCATTTAAAATATTCTCCATTACATTATTACGTATGTACTTTCCGTAAAGACATACGTAATAATGTAAGCGAGAATTTTTAAAAATTGCTTACATAATAAATTTTATCTTAAGGTATTATTAAGTATAATTGCGTAGCCTTTAAAGTAATATAATTACGTATAATAATATTGCTTTAAAGACTAGCAATATATTTAGTGCCGCGAGTATTTATACTCGCAATAGTGCTAGTGTTTTCTTGCATTTTCCGTATAAATTTTTTAAAATTCGATATACAAAATTATTAAAATTTTGATAAATGCGATGAAACGTAAGCAATTATACGTAATAATATTTTAAATATTTTACGTACGGTTCTAAACGTAATAATATTCTCTTAAAATGAGATTTATTACGTAAACAATTTCGAGAAATTCTCGCTTTACATTATTACGTATAGTTCTATTACGTAATATACATACGTAATAATGTAAGTGAGAATATTTCAAAACTAATATTTTTACGTAATAAATTAGATTTTAACATTTATTATTACGTATAGAAATATACATAATAATATTTTATAAATTATTACAATAATAATTATAATAATTCTGATGGCATTAATCAAAATTTTAATTATTTTTAAGCTGAATTATTACGTAGATCTCACTTTTATAAAATTATTATTATTATTTTTTTAAATATTATAGGATTAAAATCACTTAATACTTTTAAAAAAATATTTTTATTACTGTTAACGTATTATTAAATTTATTTATTTATTTATTTATTTATTTTAAATAAAAGGAACTTTAGTAGTAGCGTAACTGATATTAATCTTCTTAAAAATAATTAAGTACATTCTAGATTATAATTGATTTACTGTAAAGGGGTTATAGATGGAAATTCTTATTTTAAGATTTATCATAAAAATAAAAAAAAAATAAAAAAATGTAAAAGTGCACCATGTCAATTTTTATCTTCTCTGATGCCATTCTTTAACATCCATTAACTCCATCTCATAAATCAGTTGATATTTAATGAACCTTATTATATAAATTGATAATAAATGAGAGAACGTTTAATAAAAGCAAAATTTTTCGATATTTTAAATAAATAATTAATAATATTTTTCTGCTTAACGATTAATTTTTCTCGACAACATTTTTCTGTTTTTTTTTTTTTTAACAGAAAAAATAAAAATAATAATAACAACAATAAAAAAAAAGAACATCATATATAATACATTAAAGAGAAATCTACGTATCATTCCGAATAAAATTTTTGTGTCTTCGAATAAAGTAAACATTTTCAACGGCATTTAATAACGAAAAAAAAAATCAAAAAAATTTAAATTGAAGAAATAAGCTTATATAAACTTCAACAAAATTGGCCATAACAACAATAAATGATATAGCCATTACCGGGGATTTTGGTATTTTAACTTTATAACTCGATCAATTTGAAAAACTACTTATTTGTTCTCGTCCTGAGCCATTATAAATTGAAACTAAATACTTTTATGATGATAGAAAAAAAAAAAATTCTAAATGTGTCTCCGAAAATTGTTTAAACTGTTGAAGATTTATAAAATGGTTTTAAGTGATAATTTTATAGCTTAGATTAAAAAAATAATAATAATAATTAAAGCAATTAGGATGGTTTAAAAATCAATAATGATTTTTTTTTGGGGATATAATAATCGTGTTTGTATGCCTTTCACGTCCTTAATAACCTTTACGCCGTGCATTTTAATGTCATTGAGTTATGTACGCTTCACAGTGTTTACAATATATAAAATATAGTGCAGCTTCATTGCTTAGATCTATTCATATATAGTGGATTTTATGATAATTATGATTAATTAATTAATTAATTAAAATTCTTTAGATGATCCTGAGATGGGATCGTATTGAACTCCATTTTTTGATTAGCAAGTAATTCGGGTTTTCTTCTGATCTTCCTCATCTTTCTTCTAATTTTGATGAATTCAATCAATAAGAGATGCTTCATTAATCCATTAATGTATAATTTGAGAAATCGAATAACCGTGGCACGTTAATGATCAAAAATTTCGGCAACTTGAAACATTTTCTCGGAAAATAGAAGAAACAAAATTTGAAGAGATAACAAATTTAATATTAAACATTTAATCAAATTGTTTATGCAAAACTACGCACTGGAAGCTTCAAAATGATATATGAGGTGCAAATTTATTTCAAAAAACTGAATTAATTATTATTAATTTTAATTTTAACACCTTCTTTACTTCAGATGAATAATGCATATAAGGCTAGTAATATTATGTAGAATTTATTTATGCATCACGATGAAAGTATACATCTATATAATATATGTAAATATGAATTTATATTAATGTATAATACAAATTCATATTTACATATATAATATAAAAAATATGCCTATTGTGTTTATCAAATGATCTCTTTTATTGATCGCTTAATTAATGTCATTTCTCATGCGGTATGTCAGATCAAGATACGTTATCAACATTGTAGAGTTGATTTTTATCATAAGTGCCCAATAACAAGATATATCAGATAACTGTATATTTTCTTACATAAAAAAATTTCCTATTGTATTTGCTTGGTCATGTTCATCCGTTACTGTAAAATAATTCGATTCCCAATGGACAGATTAGGTTAGTTAAGTCGCCATATCCTCATGAGATAATTCTTTACCTGGCGGTAGCCATTTATAGAGCCCATCACAGGCTGGCTAACACCCATGATGGGGTCAACGGGCTATATCCGGACCCCTCCTTAAAAATTGGAGGTGTGGGATTCGGATTTGAAGCCGGATCCTGCAGGGTGGTAATCTA
>WUQG02440131.1:0-13647 GCA_011317285.2 Androctonus mauritanicus
TTTCTTCTATTTAGGATCATCCTCGAACCTGATGCTTTTTCTATTTTCTTTCTGTATTTAAACATAATTGGATTGATTTCCACATTGAAATGTTTCTTCTTACTCTGATCTTTTGTACTAGTCTCATTTTGATTATTCTGTAAGTTGAGGTTGGACCTTCCTGAAATTTTATTCCACAAACACATAATCATAGGGTCATTGTAACCATGGCATAACACCTGTTGCTTATGTGGAGTCCTCAAGATCGTCGGGTGAACTATGACAGGTTTATGATCTTACCGCGGTGCTGGCGCATTTGTGGGTAAGGATAGGTAATGAGGCGATACTCAGTCGAACGGAGACTACTGTTTCAAGAACAAAAGCTTCTATTTATTGATCAATAAGAGAGTCCCTTACAAACGTATTCCTGACAATAATGAGAGGAAAATATCTTGAAGTGGGAGAAAGTACAAATAAGAGTTCTGGTTCACAGGGAGAATGTGACAAAGGATAGACTTTAGTTTCTTCGAAGACAGGGAGGATGATCGGACAAATGAAGTCGATCTTGAGGTTCTCGATTAAAACGGATGATAATACTCTCTGAGATGAGTGATTTTCCCTGGTTCTAAGTTGAAGCAAGTGATAGTTTTTACTCCTTTCCCGATCACTGTTCCTTCTTCGACAATCATCTTATTGCTAACGACAGTTCCTTTCCCGACGACTTTCGTCTGTCTTTCTTGATCTGACTTCTTTTGTCCGACCCCCACAAAATCTCCCATGACCGTTTTTATATTCCCTTTCTTGTCTCTGATCTTTCACCTCTCGACAAGGAGATGATTTCCAGATATTTCAGCCATTTGTTTCTAATGTGACACCTGTGTTTATATTCTAACATGATTTAATTCAGTTGGGGACATATGTCCATGGGTCGGGTTTCCTATGAGCACGTGTCATGATGCAATCTCTCTTTCTCTCTCCACATTCCCTTTCCATTCTTCCCTTTTAAAAATAAAGAAGGAAAAATAATAACAGCAGTAAATAAAATTGAAACTCGGAGGTGAGGAGAGAGACACCACATCTGACTCGTGTTCCTGTCCCTCACACTTAATCCACTCCAATTCTTTGTATGCACTAGATGTTGTTGTGCAATGCAGTATTATCCTTTGTAGTAGAGCCCTAAATGCAGCTATTTTAAATGCCCATGGTTCTTTTGAATCTGCATTAATAAATAGAAGGACATATGTATCTTTCCTATAAATGCTTAAATGATATTCCCCTCTGACTATTTTTATTTTTATATCTAGAAACTGTATTTATTCTTCATCCTCTTTCTGTTTAACTAATTGTAAACCTAGGGTATGATCCGTTAACTTCTCTTCTAGTTCAATAAGGTGGTTGGGCTTCTCTGCAATGACTAGGATGTTATCAATATACTGTTTATATAATATCATAAAGTTCTTTAAAGGTGGTAAGGTACTCTCCTCTTTGTAACAGACAATCAGCTCGGCTAAGACCCCTGCTAGGAGGCCCCTATCAGAACTCTAATAGTTTGAAGATAGAAATTACTATTGTACATGAAGTAGGATTTATGCACAATAAGATGGCAGAGATCTCTAATCAATTCTGGGTTGCACTGGTTTTTTGGTAAATGTTGTAACAAGAATCTATAAAGAAGTAGGCAAGCTGGCATCAATAGCTGTAGGCATCAATCCAATTACGTTTAAATACAGAAAGAAAATAGAAAAAGCATTGGGTTCGAGGATGATCCTAAATAAAAGAAATACACTCTTTAATGTATTGAGAAATGATAAAGATAAACATGATCATGCCTCTCTACCAGGAGTTTATGAGATTCCAGTTGTTGATAATGATTTGAATCAAAATTTTAGATACATAGGATATACTGCTAGGTCACTAAGGAAAAGAATAAAGGAACATAGAAAAGATATTGAAAACTCCACCTCTACCATAGCACTGGTGCAGAGAGCTTTAATTACTGATTTAACAGTAAATTAGGAGGAAGCTAAGCTTATATTTAAACAAGAAGATCCTAAAAAAGGAAGAGTTGCAGAGACCCTAGCAATTTTTAACAGCAGAAACTCAGCGCCAGAACCTATTAATAAAACGGACCCATCCAGTATTAGTAATGCTTGGAAATTGTGTTTAAGAAGGAGTTAACTTATTGTTTTAATCTTATGTTTTTAGTGCACCTCGTACACTCTTGAAAGAATTTATTGTATTTATGTATGTCTTACTTTGACAAATTTAATTTTAATATATTATAATGATTATATTATTTTTTGTTATACACTATGATCAAATGTATGTTAAGGCTTTTATTATTTTTTTTGTGAACAACAATAAAACAAATGGTAACTATAGCAATTACTGTTATAGTTACCATTTGATTCTGTTTTTTCAAATCTGTTTGTACTCTAACTTTTGAAGATGAAGAGGATTTAATAAATCGAAAGCACTTCTTCTATTCATTTTTTGCTTTGTGATTTTATTTTCACGTTGTTCCTGCCTTAGTACTTTTCACTTTATACTAATTTAAATATTTTCATTTGTAACTATTTTGTTTATTTATAATCTAATATTTTAGATGAATTATATGCAAATATTTTATAGATAAGCTGATTTTTAGCATATTATAAATATTTTACAAAATCAATGAAAAATAAATAAAAATAAAAATTACATAAATAATATTGTAAGGTTTGAACTATAATTTGAGTGATGATATGCTAACATAAAATGGCATTTTAGTATGTTGTATATACTAAATGACATTTTATTTTCAAATTTTAGAAAATTTCAAAAAAAATATGCAAGAATTTTAATTACAATAGTAAAATGTCTAGTAAACAAATATAAAACTGCATAGTTGTTTAATGTATTACCATACTATTTTAAAGATGGCAGAAGTTCCTCTAAAAATCTTTATGTTGTAATTAGATATTTATATTCAAATATCTGAAGTAAGAAACTTCTAATTGGTTTAATTATTAGTACATATTACATAAATAAGTTTGGTTCCTCTGCATTCAGAGTAACAAGAGATTTGGAGTTATGAATAAAACTTACAAATAAATTATATTTGGTAATTTAAGGAATATGTATACTTACTATATTGAAATAGAAAAAATTGAACACATATATCTATATTATTTTTTAAAAATATAAACTGATTAAAATAAATTTTCTACAACAAAATCAGAACTAATTTTGATATTGTTTATTTACATTTTCACTCTCTTCATAAAATTTGTATTAAAAACAAATGAAAACATAAATAAAATGTAATAATAATAACACAATATAGAATATTAATTTCAGCATTTAAGTTAAATAATTGGCTTATTTATTTCATATGTATATTATTTACTGATTTTAAATATCATATTGCTGATAATAAATAGTATAATAATACTCCAATACATATGGCATTATTTTCTTTCATTCAGGAATGATATTATGCCACAATGTTGCAAAACTATAAATAACTTAATCATTGAGTTCCTCCCATATCCAGTTCTGGGAATTTTTGTTGAGAAATTACTTTTTTGACTTACATAAAATTTGGTCTATATATAAAAAGTATTTATGTGAACTAGGAAATATCTATATATCAATAATAATTTTTTTTATTATAATCATTGTTTATTACCTGATTCCAGTCAGGAGCAACTGTATGTGATGAAACACAACAAACTGCAGAAGTATGCTTGTAAAATGCAGCTTTCCTATGAAAATTCATTTCTGTATATAAATCAGACAGAGTTGACCACCATTGTATCTGAAAATAATTTTTAAATCAATTATTATAAAAAAGATCATTGTTTAATTTACTCTGTAATATAAATTCATGCATTATAAATTAACTGGGAATTAACAAATATTCTGGTAATTTAATTAATTTTTCAAATTAATTTAATTAAATTAGGTTGTAAACAAATAAATATATTTATTTTGTTCATATAAAGATAAAATTAATGAAATAATTAAAATACACAATAATATCAATAATAATAATCTATATTTTAAAACTATTCTAATCTATATCTGAAAAATATAATGTATATCTCCATCATCAATACTTTTCTTGTATCATCTAATGACTACATGGAACAATAATAAAGCTACATATTAACAATATCAAAATTTTCACTTCAACTATACACATACAACAAGATATATTCCAGAAGAATTGGTTGAATTCTTTATTATTTTGCCTTGTTCTAAATCTCTCTCAAATAATTTGAACAATACAAGTTTTTGTTTTACTAAAAAATGTAATAATACCATTTCTTTTCAACCTTTTATACCTTATATATCATTTCATAGATGACATCAAATTTTACTTATTAAACAAGAAAAACAGATCATCTAATCAGCTAACAGACATATTTTTGAGATATTTTCATGGAATTTGGACTTTATAAATGCAAAATACAACAAACAGCATGGAAATACAGAATGATTTCAAAAGTTTTAAAATGGATCAGAATTAAGCTTAAGGAGACATATCTTGCCTTCTTGCAATCACAGTACATTGAGTACAAGTATATTAAAGAAACATTACAGAAGATATGCATTAATAGATCAAATATTTTGAAATCTTTGAATTGAATACTTGAATGGGGAAAAATATCATAAAAGCAACAAACATATATGCCATTGTAATTCTTATCTATTCCTTTGGAATCATTCAATGGACAAAAGTAGATCTTGACAAATAAAAGTAGATCTCTGCAAAGAAAAACAAACATTATTGATAAAACATTATCATCATCATCCCAAATTATCCATTGAGAAGAAGCTTTACTGATAAAGAATCCACACAACAAACAAATCAACACTTTGCAAGAATATCTTTTGCAGAATAAAATACTCAAAGTCATATATCTTAATTGATCTTCAAATTGCAAATATACACACGCATGCACACTATTCTGGTATAACATTCAAAATATAGCCTAAAAAAAGGCCATAGTAAAAATGACAGTAAAAATGTAATAATGATGTACAGATACTCTATTATTTTTACAATAGCCTGATGTTTAATAAATAATGGAAATATTATGCTTCACATTATCTAAAGGATTTCCAATTAATTAAAGACATAATGCATATTGATAAGAATGATTAACAGCAATTATAAATAAATTATAACTATTTATAAATGAACAACATTTTCAAAAAATCAGAAACAAAATATAAATTATTTAAAGCTTTTAACAAATTATAAATAACAAAATTTAGTTTTTAAGAAAAAATATTTATTTTAAAAACTTAAGACATAAATAATTTTAAATAATTAAAATAAAAATTATAAATGAATTATGCAAATTATATATCTGAAATGTAATAGTGAATATTTGAAATAGAAAATAGTTGAAAAAAGTATTATCATCTCTTTAAAAAATTTTAAGTAGAATTATTAAATTGATATAATGAATATCAACATAACAAATATATATAACAAATGTCACCATTGGATACTGAAATTTATGCAATATTCATAATTTTGAATCAGTAAAAGTGTCTATTTAAAATACAGGTAATTCTCGACTTTACGAGTTAATTCATTCTTGGAGTGAGTTTGTAAAATAAGAAGCATATAAATCCGATGGACATAATGCTAAAAACAGGATTCTAACAACAATGAAACTGATCATAATAAAATTAAATAAAGGTCAATAAAATCAATAGACTATGATGAAAAAATAATTCATTTATCTAAAGAAATGAAAATATGGCCTTTAAAAGCAAACAAATTATAATAATAAAGAAATTTATTTATGCCACATAAACAGGAACTTGTAAACTGACAAGGAGAGGACACGAGGGCGGAAAACGGATTGGAACGAAACTTATTTCTGTAATAGCTCTTGATTGGTAGTAAAACACAGTGAAAGATTAGAGGCCAATGCTTAGCCGTTATCAAGAAAATGACCCCTGAAAAAAGAAGTGATGATAGTATACAAGTTAGTTAAAGTAATTGACAACTGCAGGCATGGCAGCGCAGTTAAGCGGTGGACTGCTATGCAGTCAGCCCAGGCTCTATTCCCGCCAATTGCTTTTTTTTTTTTAAATTTTTTCATATTAGCTTAAATATGAATAAAAATAAAGGTTAAAAACTGCATTATTTAAATATATTCCATCACTGATGAATGCACGAACTTAAAATTTGAACAAAATGCAACTGCCCCATAAAACAATGATTATCATCATACTCCTATGTAATAATTAACAGTGTAGTATTATTAATTAACAGTGTAGTATTATTTTTTTGTTCATATTTAAGTTAATATGAAAAAAATTAAAACAAAAGCAACTGGTGGGAATAGAATCCGGGCTGACCACATAGCAATCCACTGCTTAACCGCAACACCATACCTGCAGCTGTTAATTGTTATAACGAACTTGTATACTTTCGTAGCTTCTTTTTTTTTTCGGGGTCATTTTTTTCTATAATGGCTAAGCATTGGCCTCTATTCTTTCACTGTGTTTTATTACCATTCAAGAGCTATTACAGAAATAAGTTTCGTTCCAATCCGTTTTCCGGCCCTCGTGCCCTCTCCTTGTTAGCTAAGCAAGCTGAATATAATATCATAATAGATCAAGCAATAATGCATGGGTATGACACAGCATTCATAAATAATATTGACAAATCCATCAACAGATAAGTGCAAACCACCTTTACCAACACTGTATACTCACAACAACAAACTAAGACACACTTGCACCCAATTCAATATAATAAAGCCATTGAGCCCTAGACAAGGCACTATTAAAAGATAATAAAGTTTTATCATATAGTCGGCCACATCCTATGTTCCACACATTAAAGAACATTAAGCCATCAATACTGCCACTCCAACGTGCTGGCATACATATCGTTTCCATCTATAACAATGATCTTGATAGGCTAGAAATATATGTTGGTAGTACTATAAGATCTTTAGACACCCATTTAAAGGAATACCAAAGCAGCATAGAAAAGGCAACTTACAATACAGCGCTCATCAAGCACACATCATCAGAGCAATAAACAAAGCAGAAGATATTAGAATGGCAGAAGTCATCGTTATTGAGCAATATAATAAGACCTATGTCATAAATGACAACCATCCCATTAACTTACTGTCTCAATGGCTTATATAATCTCTATACTTAACCCTTTCAGTCCCGAATTTTTTTTGTAGAAAATAATTAATTTTCTACAAAAAAAAGGAGAAAAAAATTAATTTTGTCTTTATTTTAAATAAAATACTTTAAAATAAAAGAATAGTTTTTAAATAAAATAAAAGATACAATATTGTTACGCTGTGGGGTTTAAATAATATTTTTTGTTAACAATTATGTAATAAATACGAATAAAATTAATGTCCATTGAAATGGACACAGGGACTGAAAGGGTTAACAAGTTGTGAGTCACTCTTTCACACCCGGATTCCTGTGCCACTTACCTTATGTGGCTTTACTCTAAATTAAGGTTAAATTAGTAATTTATTAGAGTAAACTCAGCTCATCCCATTGCCAGATCCTTACACAATTTTCATATGATATTGCAATCTCATAATAATGGACTGATGTTACAAAATGAAATTGTTGTGTGATGTCACAGAGATATAACAATGGAGTGAAGTCACTGTGACATCATTACTGCAACTAAATGAAGTAATCATGATCAGCCAACTGATTCCAAATTCTATAATAAGTGAATTAAATGACAAAATGATTTTCTTCAAATTTGGGGTATCGTCATAAGATCCCACATCATCATTATATAACAAATACAAGACATCAGGTAAGCATGCTGATGACATCGTCTTGACACAATATTGATAAATGATCTCACAATTTTATGCTTTAATAAATTAAGAAAAAACAAATAATTTTTACTAGTTGTAATTCAATTAATCTGTTAGTAATATAATATTTAAATAAATGTGAGATTTGAAATAACAAATGAAATCAATGCATGAAATTTTCCAATTAAAAAAATTCTTCCTGGGACAATATAATGCAGATTGATAAAATGATCAATTTTCAGTAGATATAGTATGCAATATGAGAGCATTATGAATTTTAATCTTCCTCCAAATAAATCTTTTTTAAATCAAATTGCAGAAAGACATATAGACTCATAAATTTGTGAACCTTCTGGAAATTATGAGGGTTGTATTAAAGAACAACTCTATGACTGAAACTGTAGAAAAAATCCACATGCAAATAATCAAAATTAAATTTTTTCTAATATATTGTATATGTTTTCAAACTATACCTAAGCAACACTAGGCACATTTTGCTAGTAGTATATACAATAGTTTGTATATTAACAGATTCCAAATTAAAATTAATCGATTTTAGAATTTATTAAACTGAATGGTGTTGAATATGACTCAGACTTTCAGTGATATTTCCAATAGTGCTAGAAATGGATTATAAATTTGCAAGAGGCATCATTGATTCTATAATATTTAGTTTTTTAAATTCCTAAGAACTTGTTCTTTCAGTGTCAATTAGCATTCTGTCAGTGCCAGTATAGTAGTCATTACTGTAGAAAAATTAGAGATAGATAATTAACTTTTGTCTTGGTTTGCTTATATTATATTGTTTTTTACTTTAGTATTAAATTAAGTAAATAAAATTCAAAAGCTCTGCTTTTTAAAAATGTATGAAAAGAAAGCAGGAAGATAATTTGATGATTTTATTTTATTATTTTAATTTATTGCTATAAACATGCAATTTAGAGCTGTTTGAACATTTTGTGACTAGATTTGGATATATAACTCTGATGTATTTAAATCATCAATTATCCAAAAAATCAACTATCAATTATCAACTATCATAAATATTATTTTCAATCTTTATTATCTAATATTTTTAGATATTGAAAATAATTTTTCTGTATACAATAGAAACTGGTTTTAACATCATCAATTAAAATTTGATATATATAACATTATATCTGAGTATTGTTATAATCAAGGTTGATCAATCATGAATTAATTATGAGGTTATTATTTAGTAGAGAATTTTTTTATGATATTTTGGATAATACAGTAGCCAATTAACTGGGGAGGTTAGAGAAATTTTCTCTGAATAATCCACAAAATAAGCAAAAATTTACAATTTGGAAAATATGCATATAATATAAATAAAACAAGTTAAAACATATATATATGTTCTACTATTTATTGAAAAAGGAAAGTAAAAAAAGTAATTTGCGGCACTAACCTTAAGAATTGACTAATATAAATTATATCATCATATCTATTTATATAAGTATAAATAGTTTCTGACTTAGTGAGAGTTAATTCTTTTACAAGTACTTTCTATGAGTTAATTTGGATCTAAAAATATCTCATAAAGTAAGAATTCTTAAATCAAGAGTCAATTTCCCATAGATAAATTTCCCATTAAAATAAGGGGTTCTGATCTCTGCAATGCAATTTGACTGCAATAAAATTAAGTAAAAGCCAACAAAATCAACAGTTTATGATTAAAATTTATCTGGTCTAAAGAAATGAAAATACAGCCTTTAAAATCAAGCAAATTATAATAATAATGAAATTATTTGTTACATAAATATTAAAGAATTTTTATTCTTAATTATTGTTAACAGATAAATAGATGAGTTTTTATATAGATGAACTATTGCCTTAGATAAAATTGGGAATGGAAGTTATTTATGTAATATGCTGTAAAATCACAGAACATTCTATGTCTGCTTTTCAGCCCTACAGTGTGTGATCAGTTAATGAACAAATCGGACAACAAACACTTTTGTGAAAGATTTTTATGTTTAGATAATGAATATCTCACAGAACAAACTGGGATCTGCAGACTGATCAAATGACAGGCTTAGGCCTTGCACATTTGTGGACTTACAAGTAAGGGTGGGAGAACAGTGGTTTTTTTTCCTTGATTAAAATAAACTCGAAGACAATTTAAAACAAATCGAAGATTTATTAAAGGAGATAAGAGAGAGTTTTTATAATTTTTTAGTTAGAATTGCATCCAAACCAGGTTAGGTCCATCAATAGATTTAGGGATATCTACAATGACAATGCTATTAATTACTTCTGAAAAATCCTGATGAAGAGAGAAAAGCAATTGTCATTGAACAGATTCTTTAATGTCCCACAAATGGAAAAAAAGCATGATAAATGAAAATACAAGACTGTATATGTATATATTATTGTTATTACATATAAATAAATGTATTAAAAAATTATATAATTTTTTATTTATTTTTTGTGTCTCTAGGATGAATTAATCAAATTACCATAAAAATCTATGGTAAATTGATGATTGATTAATGAATAATTCAGGTAGCAAACATCATCTCTGAACGGATTATGTTTGTTAATTGATCACCCATTATATTTTGATTTTTCCAATTTTATATCAGATGACAAAGTTTTTACTAGAAGTCCAATCATATTATATATTGTATAGCTACATAATGTTGTTTAAAATGCCTTTTTTATGAATATTAAAATATTTATTTGAATTCTATTTAAACTGTTTATATTCTATTCAGTTTTGTGTAAGCTTAAGAAGATCCATGATAGGATCAAAAATGCACACAAAAAACAAAGCTCTTAACAGGATAAAAACTTTATTGAGAGAAACGTTTTTATCCTGTTAAGAGCTTTGTTTTTTGTGTGCATTTTTGTGAGTGTAACAGGATGGCTGTACAGTTCGTAGGATCAAAAATGTTCTTTAATAAATTATTTAACTTCTTTTTAAAGTTTACTGCTTTATGGTGAATTTATTGTATTAATAAGCTTATTAAAATATCTCAAGTTAATAAAATTAACTTGTTTAATTATCAAAGATCCAAAAACAACAATAAATTTATTAATCTCTATTATAAATATCAAAAGAAACTTTAAACTACTAAACTGCTACTTGTGTTACAAGAAAATACTCAACTGATCAATTGACAATCCAGAAATATCACTAAGCTTAAAGTTGCTTTTGATTCAACCACCTCAAACTTCTTCAAAGTCATGATCTCTCCTGTATAACCTGTTCATATTATGTATCACTATGGTAACCAACATTCTACTCACGAATATTTTTTGTTTTATTCAGTTATATAATTTTTTCTGTTACCATTTGTTAATGTATGTAGCCTGAAGAGGGTGCAAGTAATGCACCAAAAACGTTAGCTGTATTAAAGTTGTCAAGTTTTTGTTACTGCTGTTTAATGCTTTGATTAATGTTAAGTTAATTTGCATGATGTCTCTTTATAAGCAACTTATATAGTAGGGTTGCATTCAAGTTCATTTATATAAAACTATCAAACAATTTCTATTTTTTTATTCACAAAATATTATTAACATTTCTCTCATTCATCTGTACAATAATAACACATTATAATGTTTACAAATCCATTGAAAAGAAAGAATTCTTTGACTCTAAATTTATGAAATCCTGGCAGTGCTATTATTCAGATTGGATAATGTCATGAAATGGTTTTATTTTCTATTCTTGAAAATGAAACCATTTTGTTTCTTATTACTATTTTTGAAAGATTGGTTCAGGAGTGTAAATATCTTTAACCTTAACTAAATAAAATGCCAATAAATAAATATAATAGAAAATAGGAAATAAAAGAAATATTTGGGTTTCATTCTTCACACTCCTTTCCCTTGGAATAAAAAATGTGTTAACATTTTGTGATTCTGACCTTTGATCAATATTTGTTTATAATTTCTATGAGATTAATGTTCCTCACTGATTTTTAATCAAATTCTTCTGAAAATGAGCATAGTGTGACTGGAAGCCATCCTTCACGCTATTTTTTTTAAATGTGGTCTCCAATTTATTTTGCTAATTTGTATATCATTTATTCTTTACACTGTATGAATATAGACTATATTGTAACTAGTATTTCCTTAAATTGCATAAATATAAATTTGTAGTAAAATTGTATTGAGTTATATTGGTCATATGATGATATAAATACTTATATAAACTATTTGCTCTTAATATACTAACTTTCTTATATAAAACAAGCACTAACAGCAAGTAATAACTTATTTTGGCAAAACGTTTTTGGACCTTAACTGTGGTCCCTCTTCAGTGCTACATTCTATCTGTATGAATATACATAAAATAGTATAAAATATTATTCTATTTTATGTATATTCATATGGATAGAATGCTGCACTGAAGAGGGACCACAGTTAAGGTCCGAAAATGTTTTGCCAAAATAAGTTATTACTTGCTGTTAGTGCTTGTTTTATATAAGAAAGTTAATATATGATGATATATTTTATTGTGCTCAATTTATTATTTCCAAGAGCAGGGGATCAGTTCCAGGAATTGTTTTTTATATCTTCTCTGTTTTTCCTTCTATTTTTAAAGTTTTTATCATTCTTGCATTTGATAGATTTATAATTTTATGACATTGTATTCACTCCATTTGAGTTATATTACATTCACCTCTTTTTTGTAAAGTTTTCATCAAACATTTCTTTATTATGTCCATTTCATATTTTTTTTAATTAATCTTTTAGATTTCATCCTATTTTTCCAATATATATGTTACCAAGAAAGACCAAAATTAGTGTGTGTCAGTATTCTCCGGTGAATGTCAACATATACCAAATATGTCTGTGAAAAACTGAATATTTGGTTATATTTGTATATGTTCAGACCATCACCAGTGTATGTAAACAAGCACAGATAAGCTCTGGTGGGAATCAAAATGAGAAGCCGAGAAAACAGACAAAGAGGTGATGAAAACGCTAAATCCTTTGTTCTGCCACGAAAAGAGGCATAACATTGTCATCTTTGCATGGCAAGCAAATTCCAAATATTGAAATCAAAGAACAATTCGAAGAAATTGTTAATACTTTTGAAGAAAATTTGAGCAGTAACCATACCGAAAGCCATATTCCAAAGGAAAATATTGAAGAGGAGCAGCAACCTATCACATTTTTATATCAAGTCTGACTGAACAACATGAGTTTATTTCTATAAAAAGAGCAGTCACGAATGAGAATCTTCTACTGCAAACAACAAAAATGTCACAAACCTCAAACAGAAAATTTCCTCCTGCTCAAATTGGTGATATCATGCAAATATAAGACCCTGATGTCGACCATGATCATACTGATGCCCAAAATGTGTTGGAGGTTGTTGTTGGAATAGAAAACTCCGACTTTTATAAATTAGCAATTTATATATTAGCAAAAAAAATGGTACCCTCAAGCAGCTTTGTACCCGTAATCAGTTTGTAATTTGTAAAGAAAAGTTACTTTCCATAGATGAGATTTCTTCTCAAAAAATGACACTAAGAGAAGCAGCTGCAACTAATTTGAGAAGTGGAGGGAAAGACTATACACGCTGTAATTGCAAGAAGACATGTTCCGTGACTAAATGCAATTGTAAAAGCAAGGGACTCTTGTGCAATTCAAAGTGTCATAACAGTTTAAGTTATTGCAATAAATAAGATTGTATAATGTTAATCACATAAGTAAGTTTATTATTGGTATTATTTTCTTTTCTCATTTAGAATGTACTGTTCATTTTAGGTTCAACAGTTTATTTATATGTGCTGTTACTTAAGCTTTCTCCTATTTTGACATATATCATAATATGTTTTAATAATAAAGTATGATTTAAAAAGTTGCATTT